>JARFOD010083852.1:0-19055 GCA_031763545.1 Mopalia muscosa | reverse complement strand
CCAGTGTTGAAGACAAAGTGTTGCCATGACAGTTACGTTCAACATAAGCTAAGATCGCTTTGTGAAACGAGCCCCTGGGCTCTACCTTGCTCTGTGAATAGGGTATAATGACGGACAAACACTATTTGTCTTGAGGATGAGCGTTCCTTTTTTGTCTTGTTTTGTTTTGAGGGGGGTGGCGGAGAACGGCGACTCCCTTTATTTTCTTTTTCGAACTGGGGTCTGGCTAACGAAATCGTACAAAACCACAAAATGCATCTTTCAAAACACATTTTCCTAAAACTAGGGCGCCTGGGAATAAAAAAAAATATATTTATTGTTCATTGTGGAGGGTTCAGGATAAAGATCTTAAATTGAACACTAATATAATGACATTAGCCTAAAGTCGAATGGCGCTAGTGACTACTTATCTGACATATTATACCTCTTTTCTATAACATTTAATATGAACTTTGGCTGAGATTGATTTGGGGAATGAGCCCCCGTTCTGTGGGGAGCATCTCTTTTATCCTAAGTGATGATAACGTCATGTTAGACATGACGCCAGCCTTAAAACGTTATGTTAGGGTTAGTGTCGTGTTTAAGCCCTAAGCCCAAAAAACGAATTCACGCTCCGCCTTGCATGACGTACTTATAACACGTTGTTATCGGCTACAAATAACATTGACTGTAATTGATCGATGAATGGATTGGAAATTACAAGTCTGTGGTAATGAGATTATGTTGTCCTTCATCACTCCAGTTTCAATTGATGTTATAGATTTATTCCTCGGTGGCCGATTCTCTGTTGTTTTTTTACACCAGTCAATATTTTTTTCTGTAAACATAAAACAGCTAGTAACAACTCGCATTTAAAATAGACTTGGACTAGCTTTATACCTCAATCAATATTCCCCAAGGTTGTTTTTTTATTATTCACGTAATTTGTCGGAAGCACAGAATGATGTCAATGAAGCCCATTAAAATCTGTTGAGGCAATAGCAGTGATCTTGATACAACCGCGAATATTTCACAACGAGTCGCGGATGGGATTGAATAACGTGCTTCGCTGATTTTCTATTGGCTTTTCTCGATAGAGAATTGAAACGATGTGGTAATCAATATGACTCTGCCTTCAGCAGAGTTAATCATTTATAAATCCAGTCCCGTACAAAATAAATATATCTCCAGTTAACATTGTTCCCAATCTATTACAGCCCTATATACTCTCTTACCACGGACAACTGTTTCCAGGATTAAACCTGGTCAGCGGCCCGTTTCACAATGCGATCTTAACTTACACAAAACGTAATAACCATGACGACCAGTGTTGAAGACAAAGTGTTGCAACGACAGTTACGTTTAACACAAGCTAAGATCGCTTTGTGAAACGAACCCCTGGGCTCTACCTTGCTCTGTGAATAGGGTATAACGATGGACAAACACCATTTGTCTTGAGGATGAGCGTGCCTTTTTTGTCTTGTTTTGTTTTGAGGGGGCGGGGGGGGGGGGGGAGAACGGCGACCATATATTTTCTTTTTCGAGCTAGGGTCTGGCGAACGAAATCGTACAAAACTACAAAATGCATCTTTCAAAACACATTTTCCTAAAACTAGAGCGCCTGCGAATAAAAAAATATATATTTTTTGTTCATTGTGGAGGGTTCAGGATAAAGATCTTAAATTGAACACCAATAATGATATAAGCCGAAAGTCTAATAGCGCCTAGTGACTACTTATCTGACATACTTATACCTCTTTTCTATAACATTTAATATATCACAATCTTTGGTACGCCAACAACATTTGCTTTCATAAACCAATGACCCGATGTTTAATAGTGAGGCTTACGAGTCCGTGAGGATATGCCACATACTTTAATATATACAGGCCTTGGTAATGTTAATGTTCTTAGCTTAGTTATTTGGTCGGCATGACAAATAAGATGAACTTTGGCTGAGATTGATTTGTGGAACGAGACCCTGTCCGAAGGGGAGCAAACGAGACCCTGTCCTAAGGGGAGCATTTCTTCTATCGTAAGTGATGATAACGTCATGTTAGACATGACGCCAGCCTTAAAACGTTATGTTAGGGTTAGCGTCGTGTTTAAGCCCTAACCCAGAAAAACGAATTCACGCTCTGCCTTGCATGACGTACTTTTACGTCGTTGTTATCGGCTACAAATAACATTGACTGTAATTGATCGATGAATGGATTCGAAATTACAAATCTGGTAATGAGAGTAATCACTTCAGTTTCAATTGATGTTATAGATTTATTCCTCGGTGGCCGATTCTCTGTTGTTTTTTTTTTTACACCAGTCAATATTCTTTCTGTAAACATAAAACAGCTAGTAACAACTCGCATTTAAAATTGACTTGGACTAGCTTTATACCTCAATCAATATTCCCCAAGGTTGTTTTTTTATTATTCACGTAATTTGTCGGAAGCCCAGAATGATGTCGATGAAACCCATTAAAATCTGTTTAGGCAATAGCAGTGATCCTGATACAACCGCGAATATTTCACACCGAGTCGCGGATGGGATTGAATAACGCGCTTCGCTGATTTTCTATTGGCTTTTCTCGATAGAGTATTGAAGCGATGTGGTAATCAATATGACTCTGCCTTTAGTAGAGTTAATCATATTATAACTCCAGTCCCGTATAAAATAAATATATCTCCAGTTAACCTTGTTCCCAATCTATTACAGCCGTACTCTCTTACCACGGACAACTGTTTCCAGGATTAAACCTGGTCAGGGGCCCGTTTCGCAATGCGATCTTAACTTACACAAAACGTAATTACCATGACGACCAGTGTTGAAGACAAAGTGTTGCCACAACAGTTACGTTCAACGTAAGCTAAGATCGTTTTGTGAAACGATCCCCTGGACTCTACCTTGCCCTGTGAATAGGGTATAACGACGGACAAACAAAGGAGAGTTTTCTGGATTTTTTACTTTGTATTTTAGTGAATCCGCTTTTAAGAGTTGTAGATGTAAAGATGTAGTTTCCTTGATAATGGACCCAAATACGTCCGCTGATAACTTTTCCCACCTTGGTTGGGATTGATTGATAAAATTGGTTGTGAATTATGTAGTGCCCTTACCAAGCAGGGGAATGGCCTTTACAAACTGCATGGCAACGATGAAGGAAACCACCCCCGACAAACTGGCTTCCTAAGCTGAATCTGTTTCAATGTACAGTTCACGAGATCGAGTCTGACTGTCGACCATCAGGTATATGAGCGAGTCACATATTGTGGCTCCGGCAATGGCGAAGGTGGTTTTTACTAGGTTTCCTCTCGGTTTTGCACCGTAATCAGCTAGGTACAGCGTGAAAGGGACAATCCGTCGTCATATAAGTGAAATACCCTTGAGTACGACGGTAGACCCCAATCAAACAAACAATCGACAAAACTGGCAGCAAATAATGACAATAAAGGACAGAGTACAATCACTTATATACTGATCGGCTTCATTTTGCCCCCTAGCTTTGAGAGTACCAGGACAATAAGAAGCTCTCTCCCAACCCTGCGCCCAAACGAAAGAAAGCCGTTGTTCATTGAAAAAAACATTAGAGTTGTCATGATCAATACAATTCTAGAATATATATATTTCAGACAATCTGCACCACTCGAAATTCATGTAGACATATTGACTATTCTGGTAATTTGATTGTTAATTATTAATTTCATTATTATTATTATTATTTATTTAGTTTGTAACCAAATACATCTATATTTTCACCGTTACTCAATGCTTATGTTAGCGAGAGAACTGTATGCAATGAAAGTATGATATTTTCCCTGCTTCGGACAGGACAATGGGGAACTGGACTTTACTATGAACTCTGAAAGACGAGGGCTCAAGGGCCACCAAGGGAGATAAGGAGAACCAAACTCAGCTAAGTTTGGTTATGTATTTGATGGAACTCAATTAATGTAATTTAAGCAGAACATAAAAAAGCTGTCAACATTGTTGACTCGAATGATTTGTAGGCTGAAAGTTGCAGTGCGACACCAAAAACATTCCTATTTAGATCACGGTCACATGGCTTGTAAGTGTTTTAAAATAAATAAAATACGTTATTAAAAAGAGTAATTGTTTTTATCTTTTCGAGAAAAAATAAATAATAAGGAAGAAATAAAAACAATTAGCAAATGTTTGGATTTTTCCCTATCTGTAAGTTATACTATACATTATCATTTGGTAATTTGTTTATGTCTTCCTTAAAAAGGTATCTAAAGCTCTGCTGATATATGTAGTATAATTGTATTATAATAGAAACATGCTGAATGTAAAAATGACTCTAAAAACGACCAGCTATATGCTGGTAAGGCCCTTTTCCTATGTCTGCAAAATGTGTCACCTTAAAACGGAAAGACCGCAAACAAACATATAAGCTTGCAAAGATTGACGTATATGATTTGGTCTTAGGCGAATTAAGAAAACTTTCAACCATGTTGGAACGAAATAAGATGATCTCATTAGCTGGTTTCGTCAGGTTGGGCTGCCAAAGAGGCAACATAAATTACTAATTGCGTTTTCGACTTATGACACGTTAAGCCATTCGTACAAAGAAGCATGTGACCTGACATTCTAGTGTGAAGTCCTAAACCATTTGATATAAGTAATCACTTAAGTCCCACAAGTGTCTACAAATAGGTTATATGTGGAAACTCAGGGCCAACATTACGGCCTACCTATCTCAACCCGAAATCCGGCCTCTCAAAACCGGATTTTTCTCTGATTTGTTTTTAAATACATTAAATACAATGACTAGTATTTAACCAAACAGCAATTTTTTTTGTTTTTTTCTCTGCCCTTTTTTAATTATATTTTTTGCTAAAGGAGATATTTAAACTGAGAAATTTAAAAAAAAACGTAGTAATTAAAAAAAAAGAGTTTTGTTATTGTGTCTATGGTTTCCACCATAAATCAAAGAAAAATCAGAGATTTGTTTTGTGAGGCATATTATAGCGGCGGATCAAGTTCCTACATACGTGGACAAACTTGTTATTTATCGCGAAACAAGTCTTGCACTCAACGTCTCGCTGAAAGTTAGTTATAAACTGTGTCTTTCTCGTGTTTTATGATTGCCAACACGTCAAGCGTCACATCACAGCATGATCCGGACACATCATTTTAACACCTGAGTGAAGCCTATCTCTCTCTCTCTACCTAAGTCACGTGTGTTGTTTTTATATTCCATAAACCACTCACCTGTGATAAACTATCTGCTTACTGTTCATAATCATCACGCTTTCCACATACCTGTACTAATAACGTCATTCTCATAATCCTTATACCACACCTGTACACCGGATTCAGTTATAACAAATCATATGACAGGTTAAAACACATCATTATTACATTTGTCACTGTCAAAAATGTTTTCAGTAGACTTTAAAAGTTGCTGAACCATAATCTGACCACGGTACTTATACTTGGCGCTATATAAACCCGCGCCCTCTAATAACCAGCACTTTCCACAGTCACTATAACTAAGGAAAGAATTAAGGAAAGCCGTAGCCCGCGACCCCTGTTTAGTTATAATAGCGCTATTCACAAAATTATTACAGGTGTCCTTAATAACAGCCTCGTCATGGGAAGCTTCATTATCCGTATAATTGTGGACAAAAATTACCGATTGATTGATTTGCGTTCAACGCCGTGCTCCTTTATATTGACTTGAATGCAGATGATTGACGACTTCAACTTAATAACATACGCCCTAATAAAACACTTGTTTCTCCTGAATATATATATATTTTTTAAAAGAAACAACAACCTGACCCGCTCTAACATACGCCTACTATCCGGATAAAAAAATAGAAGGTGCAAAAAAAACTTTCTAAAGCCAGAAAAGAATGAAGCATTTATTGGTTTGCCTACATGTACTCTTTGAGGTTTACCTTTCTAGAGACACCTCCGAGTCTATACTGCTAAATTTCAAATTCGTTAATCCTTACTTAATTCAATCGATGGAGAGGCTGGTAAACTGGATAAGTCTTGGGACCTTTGGGTGTATAAGTTGTGTGTTATTGACCGGGGTGTGAAAGGCGGTGCCCTCTGCGCTGATTATAAACACCGGACTGGATCAACTGTGTGGCGGTCAAAAGGGGGCATGTTTGGAATGGGTTTTCGGGCAGTTGACCAAAGCGAGGCCATGTTTACTAGGGCACCTGTCTTGTTTAATGTGTGGTGGCAACATTCTTGTGGTTTCGGTACTTTAGAAGGTTGTCTTCTCAGCCTTAAAATATACTGGACAGTGTTATATATTGCAGTTGTGTTCGTGCCCACAAGCCACGGGTCTACTCTTTACCTCAATCACAAAACATTTGGAAGCGTTTATTTGTTTGTTTGTTTGATTGGTGTTTTACGTCGTACTCAAGGGTATTTCACTTATATAACGACGGACACAAATACAGAACATCACAAACAAATCTGCTTCCCATTACCCTTAAGCTCTGAGAACACCAGGGCAATGGAAAGCAACCTCTTTTCTCGCCTCTTACAATCGACTGAGGAAGCCAAGGGAGAGTATTCTGCAGGGCCATGGCCTACCCGCTCCCTCACGAGGCCACTAGGAATTCGAAGCAAAAAAACAGTTTGGGATTAGATTGACGAGTCTGTATTAACAAGACACATCTAAAGATGAACTTGTTTCTAACAAATTTCATATAGACATGTCTTCAGTTTTGAGGTTCTGCCTTGGATGCAAATTATATTGATTAAGTCCAGATTTGTATCTGTGGAGCAGACAAAAATTATTGGTTTGTTTGATTGATTGGGGTTTTTCGCTGACTTGATGTTATTTCACAGTTCACGCAAACCATGAAATTCAAAGCCTACATGATGTCAGTGTAAGTACTACACAAGCTTTACCTACATAAGGATTCTTATAGGCTGTCAGAAATATTTGCTATGTTAAACAGACCATAATCTAAGTATATTTGAGTATGAACCATTTTTACTTCACAATTGTTTTAGTAACAAAAAGTACAACAGAGAGATATGCAATAAATAGGGCTGTGCTAGCTGTGACCTGATCGGCTGGCTCTACAGCCAATCAAAAGCACCAATAAGCTCCACTCAGTTCATGTTGTCAAATGCATTTACAGTTCTCAAAAAGAAACCCAACTCGATTAATTTGGAAAAAATTGTGAAAAGTTTGCATTAACAGCACCCTACATGTAAGTGCTTGGCTTTGTTTACGCAGTATATCATGGCACATTTTGAGGTAATTACACTGTATATTTATGTAACTTATATATGAAAATGACCTTTTGCTCAAATTGCTTTCACGTAAACGAACAATACATTACATGGGTTTAAATTCACGCAAACTGAAAATCAAATAATCAAAACTTTTAAAAAATAAGGCCTACACAAGTGTTCAAGGAAGGAAACTAGATGGCTGAACTCAAGGTTAGGCCCTACAATTTTTATATAATAGAAAAGCTTAAATGTAAAGATCAAGACGACTCCTTGAGCAAAGCTAGGGTTACTGTTCTCTATATTTCAACATGTTGCCAAAAATATTGGACATTTTCTCAAAATATAGGACTAGGCAAAACATATAAGACTGATAGGATATGAAAGACATTTGCAAGCCTGAATACTACTACAGAAATCCCCCCTCCCCCAATTATGCGCTGAGGATAGAGTCTTGTATATCAATACAGCAGGTTTATTCATTTGGTTGATGGAGGTTTTTCATTGTACTGCAATCATATGATGAGGTACCAATAAGTGATGGAAACTAGCTATGCTGTTTACGCTTTTGAATTAAACTGGAGACTTTCTTTTTGACAGTCTCCCAATGTCTCTTGTGTATTTTGCCTTGGGCCAACTGACTCTGGGATATTGCTTTGTTGCACTGTTGTTTAGATGGGCACTTCCAAGGTGCTTGTAAGTTTTGTGTGAACAGCAACTCCAGTTCTTGTTCCTCCTCTGATGTCCAGCATTGCCTCTTTACTTGTCAAATTTTTCTGTGTTTTTGCTTTGGCTCATCTTTCTCTAAACAAGGTCAAGCAAACAATATATATATTGATAAAATAAAAGAAACACCATATTTCTTACCAGTGACAAATTAAATTCCACTCTAGAATCAATTATTTGATCATTATACATTAGTGATATTTTAGCACAGTGGAAACCTCATAAAGATAGCCACAGGACATATTTTCAACATCATGTTAATCAGGACTGCGACGTTTTGGCATTATGTAATATTCTTTTTATTATTTATATCAATCAATCAATCAATCAACATTTTCCCAAATTTTATAGAACACTTTCAAACCAGTTGCATTCGGGTCACCACAAAGTTATTTGAAACTGACCATGAAATAGACCAATGTAACTGGTCATCTGAGCTGGATGGTGAAATAAGCTGTGTGTGAACGATATGTTTGTTTGATTGAGGTTTAATGACATACTCTTTGATATTTCACTTATATGAAGACGGATTATTGGACTTTGACGCAGCTCATGATCAGACTGGTTTGAGATAGATACTATGACAACAGATCCTACTGAAGTGGGATTGCACAAATTGGGCCCAATTCCATAAGGCAAATTCTCACTTTAGTGACACATTACAAATAACTTTGCGATAATCATACATGCATTTGTTTCGGTACCTTTTAAGTGTTAGACAGATATGACTCCTTAAATACCTAATGTCTGAGTTCAAAAGCAAGTGAATTGTTTATGTTTACATAGGTGAAATTATAATACTATTATCTTTAGGGAAATGGTTAAAATAAATTTTTTTAAAAATGTGCAAAATCTTAATAGCAAATCCAGGAAAACACTAGGAATTCGAAACAAAAAAACAGTTTGGGAGAAGATTGATGAGTCTGTATTAGCAAGACACATCTAAAGATGAACTTATTTCTAACAAATTTCATATAGTACCTTTTAAGTGTTCAATAAACGAATTATTTATGTTTACATAAGTGAAATTATAATACTATTCATTAAGTTATGTACCATCATCTTCAGAAGAAAAGTAATCCTGATCCTCAATGTGAGGGTCTGGGGATAGGGAATGTTCAATCTTGGGGGAATGTTCAATCTCGAGGGAACATTCAATCTCGGGACTCACCCCTGAAAAGTTAAAAAGAGAACTGACCTGAAGAAGTGACTCCAATTAAATGCTACCAAACACAGAAGAAGCTCAATATTAATGGCATTGCAATCTGGAAATCATTTTAGTTCACCAGCACATGCATTAAATCTATCATTCAGGACAATAGTTATAAGTCTATTCTTATAACCTGCATTTATTCAAAACTTATAAAGACGGTTACACCCATTTGACCACTTGAATTGCAGTTTAGCTAAATAATTTTGAGTGGAATTTTCAAGAACTTACATAACCACCCTTTTAATTTGAAAATTGCTTCATAGCAATATGGCAACTAGCAGTGCTACCAAAGTTACCCAAAAAATATTTTATGCAAAATAAGGAAAAAGACCGGATTAAAAATTAAATAATACTAGCTATGGTTGCAGTATTTTGTGACAGCCTCCTTTAGTCTTGGAAATAAAATTAGCATTGTCACTTTAATGACCCAAAATATGTAAACCACAGCAAAAGGTGAAATGTCATAGCGTAAAAGTGTAAAGGAAACAGTTAAACCTGCGGTGTCTTCAGTCTGTATTCCCTCAAATGCTGAGCCTTTCATCCCAAGTAATTCTGAAAAACAAGCACAGAAAATGAAAAATAAAACAGAGAATCAACGGTGATTGATTTAATAGTGTTGACTGATGGCCTGAAGGAGATTTTTGTTGGTTTGATTTAGGTTTTAGACATACTTAGCTATTTCACTTAAAGGACAAAGTACCAGCCCAGGTGTAAATCTTTTCATATTTTTTAGAAGAAGGAAACCGACGCTCCCAAGGACAAGATACAGGTCAATCACAGGATGCCAAAACAGATTGTTGTCCATAAGCTTAAATATTTCAGCACAACAACAAATGAGTAATGAGTGACTTATCAGAGGGTGGTTTAGTCACAAGACATAGTGCTAGACTACAAAATACATCAGCTTTTGCAATTTTGCTAAACAATAAATTGTAACATTGTACACACATCATTGATCTACAGAATCAACTTTTCAATTAATCACGTATAATTTTAGTGGGGGTTTTTTCCACTAAAAAAGTGTATTATATTGTCTTTGTTATTACCTCCAATATCAATTTCTTCCAGTCTCTTTCCCGCAAATTTCCCCACAACATTAAATTCTTGTAGGAGCATCATTATCCCAATATTTACTCTCTCAATGAACCCAGACGTGGCTCTATAGTGTAGTTTGTGGATGTCCGCAGTGTGCCCTAAGTGGGCACACACCCATTGTAATTCGTGTTCTTTCAAATCAATAATCTAAGAAAGCAAAAAAAAAAAGAAAAAAAAAAAAAGGTAATTCTTTATATATTTTCCTTTGAATTTAAAAACATATCATGATTTTCATATGCAGATATAAATTGTGGAAAATTGCAATGACACTATAAATCAAAACATATTATTAACTTCTTCGCAACTGAACTCTGAATTGACCAGTCATTAAGTCATTCTAACTATTTCCAGTTGTAAAACTAAGCACATCCTCTTCTAAACCTATAGTTTTATAAGCATTGCAGGTATTTCCTATCCATTCTTTAATTTCTCGTATCAGTAAGATAAATTAACCAGGTTTCAAATTTATGGGTGATTTTTTTTCTCCTGTTCAACTAAAAAAATATAACTAGTAGAAGTTCAGCTTGCACCCAGGAGGTGTCCAAATTAATTGACTGGTATTTTGCAGTGTTTAAGGGTATTTCTATTATATGACAACAGTGTATTTCTATCATAGCTGACACTAGCTGTAGGAAATTTATGTCCTGTGATATAAGTTAAGACAACATTGCTTCTCAAACAAAGTACCCTTTGCCAGAGAGTAGAGGTTTCTTCAAAACAAATTTTATCTGGATTATGTAGCCACTTCCATCGCAGGATAAGTCCTTTTGTTCCACAGCAATAAACATGTAACTGGGAACAATATTTATACATGAGAAAGATTAGAACAAGAGAACAAAAGTCTTAAAAATGTAAATCACCTGGCTCATGGTTGCCATGTATTTTCTCAAGTTTATGCTCCTCACACGATCAGGGCACTTCAGTTTTGCCTCTGTACAAACAATCTTCAAGGCATCATATGCACGGATCACACCAAGCCCTGTGCAACACAAAAAGGAGTTTTATGAAAGTTATTTTAAGTTTCACTCTGTCTGAACCATTTTTTACACAAATGCATCAAAATATAATACAGACCAATCTCTGGCAAGTTTTTATATCCCGACCTCATAATTAATGAAATAGGCCAATATAAAACAGTTTATAATAATAAACACATGAAAACAGAGACATTCCTCTAATATCAGTAAACAGCAATCAGTATCATACCTAACCTAGATTGTTTGTTTGTTTGTTTGATTCGTGTTTAACGTCAAACTCAAGGGTATTTCACTTATATGATGACAGACACAAATACAGAGCATCACAAACAAATCTGCTTCCCATTACCCTTTAGCTCTGCGAACAACAGGGCAACAGAAAGTAACCACGATCCACTGGGTACGCCGAGGGAGTATTCTGCAGGGCCATGGCCCACCCGCTCCATCATGGGTCTACCTCACCTAGAAACATAGTACAAACAAAAAATTTTCACTTTTATTTTGCACTGGCTGTGGACATCAGGATCTGCAATATATTCTAATGCTGCTGCTGTATCAGCTGGGACTATTACTGGAACAATCCTGGAGACCTGTAAATCAAACAATTAATATTAACACACTTCAAACATTTCTTTAATTTAAAATACAGGCAACCACAGATACCCATTATTTCTGTTTTGATCATTATTACAGACAGAAAATTGATTTCAATTAAAAATGTGAGAAAACTGAGTAATGCCCAAATGCAATTCTGAATTAAAACAAGACAATGATGGACAATGATTTGTTTAAAACCTTTACAACGGATACTTTACTGTAAATTTGGGTTAAAAGGGAACTATCAATATTGACAATATACATACATATATATGAAGTCCTTCATAGCATTACATACCTTCCCTCTAATCTTAATGATCTCTTGAGACGATACGAGGAACTTTTAGGAACTTTTCCATTTCTGTCAGGTCATCTCCCAGTGCCTTGTCCGCTTCATCTATCCCTTCTGATCTAGCATGGTAGTTTGATAGGCTATGACAAAAAAATAAATCTATATTTCCTTGAAATGGCTCAGTACTGGACTGCTCATCTGTTTCACTTCGTTCAAGAGCTTTAAAATCTACACCATTGTAACAGGGAATCACTAAATCTTTGGGTAATATCTCAACTGCTCTCGCACTAGCACCTGAGCGAGCTTCTTCCAAATGTATTAGATTTCCTTGGAATGACTCAGCACTGGACTGCTCATCTGTTTCACTTCGTTCAAGAATTTTAAAATCTACACCATTGTTATTGGAGATCATAAGTCTTTGGGTAATATCTCAACTGCTCTCGCACTAGCAACAGAGGGAGCTTCATCCAAATGTATTAGATTTCCTTGAAATGGCTCAGCACTGGACTGCTCATCTCTTCCTCTTCTTCCAAGAGCTTTAAAATCAACATCATTGTTATTGGAGATCACTAAGTCTTTGGGTAATTTCTCAACTGTTCTGGCACTAGCAATGGAGGGAGCTTCATCCAAATGTATAATATTTCTTTGAAATGGCTCAGCACTGAACTGCTCATCTGTTCCTCTTTGTCCAGTTTCTTTAAAATCTTCATTGATGAAAAGTCTGGTCACAAAGTTGATAGGCGACAATTCAATAACATTTCCACCAGTGCTTTGGTCATCCACATCCTTACTGACTTGCAGTAATGGGTCAATAATAGTAGACTTCTCAACGGTATGTTCTTGCTCGACACTCTCATCCACATCTTTGTTGAATCTGGACACAATACTTTCTGCTATCTTCTGATCTTCCCTGAATTTATCCAGAAGCTTTTTCTTTACTAATTTCTTCTTTGAAAATTTTTCTGCAATGAAAATTATTATAATAAACATCAGCTATTAACAGCATGTATTTTTGGAATCAATATCTGGATTTACAAGTAAGATCATTCTTCTAAAAATTAATTTTTGTACTATTTGCAAATGGAAATAGGCCATTTAAGAAAGTAAGCTGCCTTGTAACTCATCAAAAGCATAATAAAGGGATTCCTTTAAACCTCAGTATACTGTCTGGCATCGTGGAATATCACTTTTAAAGACGTTCCATTGCAGTAATACTACTATATTAACATACAAAAATAAAAATGTGTGTCAATTGTACATTTTGCTTAATATTCTGAATTTAGGTTTCTGTAGTTGGCTCGATTGTTGAGATGAAAACATTTAATTCAAAAATTCTGAAATTCAACACAAAAAAATGTTGAAACTAAAGCTGTTAAAGATGCATGCATGGTGACAAGTGCTACTTTATTGATTTAGAAGTCCGTATTAAAGCAAGACATGCAGTAGAAATGAATAGTTTACCAACTTTTCAAGAAACTAATAAACTGGGTTTGTCACCATGCATGTGTTTTTAGAGTACATCTTTTTAAGTAGTTGCTTGTTAAAAGGCTTTAAAGGAAAAATAACAAAAACAATAATGGGTTATGCATAATATGTCCTCATGACAAGACAATCTCTTCCAGTCTTATTTGTTGCAATCACATACATCGGTGTCAACCCCTAAAATTACAATCTATATGTTGTACAACATATTTATCTAAAAACGTATATTAACAGGCCTTGAACCACTCTGGCACATTCCATTCTGTGCCTATTTATTTAGCGTTGTTAGCTTTGGTACGTTTTCATAAGCATTGTGTTAGAGCAGAGATCCATACAGCATATTTGACAATTTAAAATCTTGAAAATCCAGTATTTTAACTATACAACTGTGATATTTGATTTCTACCTAGTCATCATTTGTTTTAAGAATTCTGGAAATCCAGCATTTGATACTCAATTCACAATAGCAAGCACTCCATGCTTAACAAAAAACTATGTAAGAAGGTGTCTTATATATTGGAAATCCAATATATTTCACTGTCACAGGTGTATACCATAGAATCAGTCAGTTTTATGAAATAACTTAAGTGTCCTCATGTTTCTAAAATGTTGGAAATCCAACATTTTTATCTATACAGCTGGGACATTTGATTTCTATCTAGCTATCAGTTGTTTCAAGACTTATGAAAATCCACCATTTGTAGAAGTTATAATGAATATTGGAAATCCAATATATTTCACGGTCAAACATGGTAACATAGAATAGTCAGTTTTAAGAAATTAAGGTCCTCAAGATTTTTAAAATGTTGGAAATCCAACTATACAGCTGGGACATTTGATTTCTATCTAGTTATCTGCTGTGTTAAGAATTCTGGAAATCCAGCATTTGTAGAAGATATAATGAATATTGGAAATGCAATATGTGGGTCACATAGAATCAGTCAGTTCTATGAACAAAGTGTGTTCAGGTTTTAAAAATGTTGGAAATCCAACATTTTAGCAATACAGCTGTGACAGTTGATTTCTATCTTTAAGAATTCTGGAAATCCAGCATTTGATACTCAATTCACAATAGCAATCACTCCATGCTTAACATTGTAGAAGAGGTAAAGAATATTGGAAATCCAATATTTTTCACTGTGACACATGGGTAACATAGAAATAGTCAGTTTCATTAACAAAGTGTCTTCAAGTTTAGAATGTTTGAAATTCAACATTTTTATCTATACAGCTGCTGCGATATTTAATTTCTACCTAGTTACCACTTGTTTTACGTTTTACGATTTCTGGAAATCCATTGTCCAATAACCATTGTTAATTAAATTATCACTTTGCAAATCCAGAATGTTGAGCCATACAACTCAAACTTAGGAACTTGTCACTAGCTATGGTTCCTTTCAACAATGGTTGAAATCCAGCTTTCAAAACAGTCCTTTATCAACTTTCTGGAAATATATCCAATATTGGGAAGCTCATATGTAATTCTCCTTACATAATCCATGCAAAGCTGCATATCTCCAGTATTTTTATATCACTCTAATATCATGGTGTCTTTAATAAAGCAAATGTTGGACATTCCCTTGTTTCATTGCAAATAATTATCAGGGAGTAATTATGTTTGAAATTAAGATTCTTAACTGCAAAATATTTTTCATGCTGACAATGGTTTTTAAATAAAGTTAAATATTGAATCACCATGTATCAGTATGTAATCCTCATGGTTGCTAAAATCCAAAGCATGTTTATTACAATGTACTTCCAAGTGATAATCTGACACCAAACATAAATCTATCAAAGAAATACTATAAGCTTTGGCTTGATAAGAATGGTGCTTTAACTGAACAAGGTATAAGCAGTTGTCAGTACATCTGTTATATCTATTACAGAGGATTTAATGACCTATGACCCAGCCAGCTATGGGCAGCCAGCTTAACATGCTGATAAAATTGTCATGTTCTATAAACTGGGGTCATCTTAAACTCTGCCCTAAACGACTATAAAAGGACAGCACAAACAGGCCTATTAATAAAATTAAAACCAGCTGTTTATAAGCTTAAACCATTAAACATGGTGAGTGTATCAGCCATCCCTACTGTAGAAAGCAATAGTTGATATGGTTTAGATGGTATTTCACTAGACAGATATTATGTTTTAAAAAAAACTAAAAGGGGTTCCATTAGAGATTAACAGTGAATCTGCGGATCATCACCACATACACAGTATTGTTAATAACTCAATCTGAATGATTACAGATTTTGGTTCTTTTTCCTCACATGGGTAAGTTTCGGAGGGCTTGCATATTTAAAACAGGATGGTCAGAGTATGCCTCAAAGGTTGGTCAAATCAGCAAGAGCTTTAGAAGAGCTTCCTGGTAACCGATTAGCTGCTGTTAAGCCAGTAAAAGTGTGCAAAATGCATCCTTTGGGTGTTGCTATTGTCTGAATATTCCCATTTATACTGGTGACTGGCCTATATACACCTCCCCTCACATCTCTAAATAATTCCAATGTCACATGGCCATTCTCATTGGCAATTATTTTCCCTACTATTTGGCCATCTCCATGTAGAGCGATTGCCATATACCCAGGAGTGATGTTCAACTTTTGTTTGGTTGTTGTTCTGTGGCTTCGACATGTCAAAATAGGTGAAGCTCGGGCTGTATTTATCCTTCTTGTAGAATTTGTCACCTTGAAAATAAATTGTTTACAACTTAATATGTTTATAAAAAAAGCCCTGTCTGATTGATAAAAACATTATCTACTCATTTGATAACAAATTTGACACCTTTTTCTTCCTGGTGGTGCACAAATACTATTCATATTATTTTGTGTTGGTATTTATTTGATTTCCCAAGTTTTTTGATCAACTCTGATGGTCATATTGGATTCATTCCCTACGATTTTTTATCAAGCAGTTGGAGGGAGCTGTTGCCCTGATGCTCTCAGAGTTTAAGGGCAATATGAAGCTGGTGTCAAAAGCAGTGGCTTATGGTTGAGCCTTGTTGTCTTTGTCTGTTGTCATCGGTTAATTCCTCACCCTTTTGGGCTGACATGCCATCATATAAGTGATATAACCTTAAATATGGTGTTCAACCCGAATGAACAAACAATCTATACTTACATATTAAATATGGTAAAATATTTGGCATTCTAAGAAGTTATAGTAAGTAGTTTAAATATTGCGGCAAAGTGTAGAGCGTGGTGATTTTTATTGAAATACTTGCATGTTACTTTACACCGCAGTTCAACCTTTCTACTATCCACAAAATGGGTTCCACATATGGTGTCATTTAATAATAATGACTGGTCCAGCAGTCTATTCTAAGTTGAAGAAAGTATCCATGTCACTAGAGTGTATTTATTATGGCTTTAGATAAATATACCAGTAAAAGGTTTTAACTTACATCTCGGCCCACACGTTCCTTAGTTAGGAGACGTTCTATAGCTGCTGATGTTTCTTCAGTAGTTAGCTGGGTGGGTGGCATTATCTCTCTGTACCCTTGTAAGAGATTTAAGTACCATTCCTCTGGCTGCTGGCTGTACTTGGAGATATAAAGTTCTGGTTTATCCAACAAGTTTTGCCACCATTCAAACTGTTCAAAACATCCTGAAAAATGTATAACATATAAACAAGGCACCACTGCTGATATGGTCTTCTTTCTTATAATACATGTGGATGATACATGCATATTATTTTAGTATAGCAAGATGCACATCTTTATGAATATCTTTATATAATAAACTGTGAGATTGAGTCCAGGTAAAGTAATATTATTTTCACTTTAGAGCATTATTGTATGTCTTTATGTCATACCTTGCTTTTGGCAATACTTTGCTTTGTGGCAGCGATGTCCTCCTGCTTGAAGTTCATTGGGACAATAGCGGGTTGACCTGAAGGTATCATCTAATAATAATAATAATAAAAGCTTTATTTCAAGAGGGTAATGTATACAAAATACACTCAATCAGCAAAATAGCTGGTCTACCTTGAGGCCCTCAACATGAACAAATAACAACAGAATTATGGAATACTTAAAGCAATGAAATGATTGCAAAAATAATTTAACTTAATACACAGTAATTTGACTTAATACACATAACGTTGACATATAATACATCACTCCTTTTGTTTAACAGTATGAAGATATTTTTTCTTAAAGCTTTTAATTGAATATTAATTACTCTAATGCAAGGGTTTTGATAGACAAAACTTTTTCATCAAACCCAATTTGATAACTTTTCATCGTCAATTAAATAAAACCAACATGTTGGTCGATATGACACTGGCTGAAGTGAGGAAATCTGTGGGTCATCCCGTGTAAATTCAGAATTTTATAGCTCGCAGTGGCCAAAAGAAGCTAAAACTCAATTTTTTCCAACAAAACTGAATAACAAATTTAAGAAAACTCAATTTGCCGGGGTTGTCTTTAAAAACCCCTGCTCATGAGCTTTATACAGACATGCCAATTAATTACAGGTAGAAGAGTCTGTTAAAATTATATGGAAATCTGTGAATATCAATTATGCTAATTAGGAGATAGTGTTTTAGAGGAAATAGTGTCCAATTTGCGTTAAGCACTGTATATCCAAATCGAATAGTCCGATTATCCTTAAGTGATGGCAAATGTCATGTGCACAACATGATAGAAGAGGGATATTATCAGTTCAGCTCCTTCTATACACACATGGTAATTACTGTTATCAAGCTTTTTAATTAAATTTGCGTTAAACACCGAACTCCAATTGAATAGCCCAATTGTCCTAAAATGTTGAGCAAACGTCACACAACATGAGAGGAGAGGGATATTATCTGTTCAGCTTATTACATGCATACATGTATTTGATAATTTAAGAACCCCCTCATCTGTGGCGTTCTCCGCAGAAGGGGTGTTATACATTATTGCATTGGCTTCTATTTATACAACCCGTTAGCGGAGAGTTGACTGCGGTACACTAGGCTTTTAGTGTTATTTACATAGGATGGCAGCGCAGTTACTGAGGAAAAACAATTTCAAAACTTGTACTGCTTTTGACACAAATTTTAGCTAGTTAAAAGAACTATTGAAGCATAGGGCACCTGTTATTTTACTAGTTTAGTACCGGGTATTGCCACCAACACCCTTTGATATAATATCACACATGATGTATGATGCACTTCTATAGGCTGCTACTTTGGATCACTGAATCGAATTGGAAGAATCGAGAATCGAAAAAAAGCAATCGAGAATTGAACTAAATTGAAGAGAGGTCGAATCTTGACAGCCCCTCAAAAATATATAAACACGTGTTGAAAAATTCACAGTAGTTTAGAAGTTAAACAATGAAATGTAAAAAACACTCTGTAGTGTGGTAATAGTATCCTTAAAACGGTTTTAAAATAACTCCACATTGAAAGGCCAGATAATTGTGAAATGTTGTGTAAATATCAGACAGCATGAAACAAGAGGGATATTGTCAGTTTGGTTCAGCATACA
>JARFOD010083841.1:0-19061 GCA_031763545.1 Mopalia muscosa | reverse complement strand
TTTGGGATAACACTTTCTTAGTTAGAATATATACCTGTTCAGAAAATTCAGATTCCTGAACGGGTTTGAACCTACTAAATTTTCTGAACAGGTATATGTTCTAACTAAGAAAGTGTTATCCCAAAACAACGAAAATACTGTTAATCTTCACTTTCTAAAAGACACAAAAATTATTCATTGTCTTGTCTTTGTTTATTGCTTGTGGTGTCGATGGTACATGGTACCCTTCGCCCATTGGACTGGCAGACCCTGGTATCAGCGAAACAATCTTAAATGTACACGACGTTAAACCCCAATCCAACAAACAAAACTTTTGGGGCAATACTGTAATCATTAATTTTATCAAGTATGATTTATTGTACCCAACATCTGTGACGCTTTAGGGCTTAAAACATTATGTCGAAGCGTTACAGTAGAAGACAGCAAAAAATAGGAGATAATCACCTGCGAA
Organism: Mopalia muscosa; assembly: GCA_031763545.1. Taxonomy (NCBI): domain Eukaryota; kingdom Metazoa; phylum Mollusca; class Polyplacophora; order Chitonida; family Mopaliidae; genus Mopalia; species Mopalia muscosa. The sequence continues at coordinate 18,610 of JARFOD010083841.1, read as the reverse complement.
AAGATTTAGCCTGATGTGTTAAATATGTATCAACAGATTACACTCTCTTCAGATAAGCTGTCAGATAAAACTCCGAAGATTATTTTAGTACAGATCGTATATTTTAATCTTGACCTCTTTTTCTAAGTGACAAGTGTGGGTTAGTATTTGGCACTTGAGAAGTTACAGTGACACATGGGCTGTTCAGTGCAGCCGCACCAAGTGCAAAATTGCATGTCCATTGATTGTCAAAACTAAACAGTGTTAGTTGTCATTGTTGTTGTTGTTGTTGTTTTATAGATATAAACAAAAGTCTGAACTCGGGCCTCTGACTAGAAAGGCCAGCGATATACCAGCTGAGCTACTGCCGCACATATATATGTTTTGGGTCGTCATGGTCATAAAGATCAACTTAGGCTAAGATCAGTTTATGGAAAAATACCGTAAAAACTTGAATGGATTTTTTTAATATTAAATTTTCGGACCAATATTTAACCCCATTAAACGACTTCAGTCAATCCACGAGTCCTTGGTAATAATCCGTAATTCGTGATATGGACAAATGTATTGATTAATTGCAAAATATTTTGTCCTACAAGATAAATCCAACCTGTTGATATAGGATAAACCAATCAGTCGATATGGGCTTGAAGCGACCTTGACTTTTGAGATACAGCCCACCGAGGTCGAGGGTCAGTTGATCAGGTCACGTGACCTCTCTAGTGCCCCGGGATGAACGGTGATTTTTGTCTCCGTTATCGGATTAACTCAATTAACCCGTTGAGCCGTCTGATGATGGGGGTATCAATGGCGGACCAGATATCAGATTATCTAATGCTAAATAGTTTGATTGACGAGCGTAGAAAAACCAATGACTGTTACATAACGACCAATCAATTCATCAAGCAATCAACGCCTTAAACGTGCAATCCCCTTGACAAGCCATCAATCGATCGATAAACCTGGGTACCTCTCGATAACCAAACGATATCTATGAGAGCGGTCGAATCCATCGACCGATTTGCTTCAAGTCCGTTGAATATGGGGGTCTCTTAATAGTGTGCCTGTACTCCTTTTGGAACAGGTGTTTCATCGCACAGGTTAGTATGTAGGACAATTTCTAGTACTGTTTAAACTAAACACATGCGGTATTTTCCCGCGCTCAATTTCACCATGACCTGTAAAAAGGTGTATAATATCACAGTAACACAGTAACACAGTTGGGACGTATCTATTTGACAGTTGTGCGCGGGAAGCATTGTTAATAAATACTCGGCTACTTCTGTGGATATTTTGATGACATATTTCAAGGTCATTTCACAAATCTGGGTCTCTTTATTTTCAACTGTTATCAAACCAGATTTTAAATTAATATTTTCGGTCTTGCTTTCTTTTTTCTCCAGTGTGTATACTTTAACTGATAACGATTTCTGCAGAAGGTCTGGCTTCTCACCACTCGGAAATTGAAACGTTAAAGTTTGGCTTCTGCTTGTAAAAGCCCCTTCGCAATTCCCTCCAAAACTGGAGCTATCAATCGAGGGAAAAAACACGTTCTAGATAGATGTTATTTGTTTCTTTTGTGAACATTTACATCCTGGAGGGGACTTTGTTTATAAACAAATGCCAATTAATTAATGGACTCTTGTTCAGACACGTGTTCCTCTTGAAGTTGGAATTTCTGGGTCAGCTCGCGCTGGAGAGAACTGTGTCACGCGCATACCTTCCAGTCCACGTTGTCTTTTTCTCTCACTTCGCTGTCTTGGTGCTTCCACATTACATAATATGCCACGTTCAGTACAAAATAATGGAGGTCTAGGACGCGTTTTCTGTCACGTATCCTTGCCATTTAAACAGCAGGGAATTGCCACCGGTTTCCCAGTGTATATGCTCTGCTAATTTCTCGTAACCCGAGTGTGGACAGAAAAAAATGTAAATCGTTCTGTTTATTTGCTATAGGCGAAATGATTGACGTCACTGTTGGCTTGGATTGTGGACTTTGATCAGACGATTATAGATCGCTTCAACCTACCCCTCAAGGACGACTATTACTCAATTCTGCTATTTATACTTATTTATATTTCAATTTTAATCAAACCATTAGTTCATTTCGCGAAACGTTCTTATCTACAGGATGCCTCAAATTCAATATTTTTCTAATTATTTATTTATGTTCCAATGTTGTAAAGACATTTATTTTAAGTGGCACTTAGGAAACCCGGACAAATTGAAATCATACATAGTGTTATGCCACTACATTTAAACTTTAGTTTTTATATATTGCATATATACTGTCGCATTTTGTATGTTTGTTTCTTTCTTTCTTTGACTATAAATGCTTAACGTTATTTCTTCCAAGTCACTGCGTGCAAACCCAAATGTTTAATAGTACAACCCCCGACACCACAAGCAACAAACACAGAGACAGATCAAACACTGGACACTCACAAGACGTTATACATAGACATCACAACAAATCGGCTTGATGTTGCCCTTTAGTTCTGAGAGCCTCCGGGCAACATGGACCCCTCCCAGCCACAGACCTCAACTTGACAAATAAACTTGCCCATCAAATATATTTTTGAAGTAGAGAAGTCCACCGGAACTCGAGTCTTCCGCTAGCTGGACCAGCCCTCTTATTTCAGCTTGTACCTGCCATGATATCAAAGTGTTCTATTTATAACACGAAAGGCAAGTGTGCTTGCCTCAACCGGTGTCCATCTGAAATACTGGTATATAGATTTATGTCTCTTTAAATCGAGGCGTAATATTTGAGTGTCCCCTTAAAAAGCTCAGATTGGCAGCACTTTGTCTCGGACTAATCTACAGAGTACATTTGAAAAAGTTTACATTGATGTGAGATACATTAAACAAAGGTTGCTCTACTTCCTATATCAAATGCAAGTAGCGTATTAATAAAAACATCTCTGACTGGGTGGTGTAAAAAAACGCCCTTATTTTCTTATCATAAAGACGCTACAAACAGACCGTGTTTCAAAAAAACAGCTATATTGGAGATAGTTCATTTTTATAACTGTTGCTCAAAATAACAGCTATATTGGAAATAGTTCATTTTTATTGAAGCCCTTGCTTTCAGAGCAACACATGCTTGCCAATTTGAATAACTTTGGATCCAAGTGTTATCAGAAGAGACACCACTCCTAATCCTACCCGAAATAGCTACAGGGCAACACAAAGTCGAGCTTTAATTTATTTCCCTACGAACTACTAAGGTGATCTAAGGAAGAAGCAAAGAAACAAAATAAAAAATAACAAAGACCTTGCTGTGGTTTGGGAGATGTAGGGATTTATTGTCGGGTTTTTTATGTAGAAAAATCAAGCCAATAAAAGTCAAACACAACAATCGGCTATACTTCGAGAGCTTCTCGTTACTATATTGTATCATCACTACGCTCGAACGTGGATAGATGTACCGTATGAATATTCACCCAAAATGTGTGATTTCTTTGGCGGAAGCCTGTTTACCACGCGATGCGCTAAGGTAAATAACCTAGCGATTTCCATATGGCCTTAGAAAACGCAATTTTAGTTTATAGTTAAGGGGTTTTTTATGTTGTGAACTCGAAACAGGTGAAACTTACAACACTTTGCGCAATGCGGATTATTTATCCGTTGATTTGAGGCATGCCATAATGGCGACGGTTGTATCGCGTCCAAGGTACATATGCGCAGTTCCTTCCAGGACTTCCGAACTATAAACTGAGTATGCAATACATGTCACCTTTGACCCAGTTTTGAAAATTTACTTAAATTATTTTCTTAATACGCGCTGTCCAAAACAGACTTGGCTGGTGTCAGATTCTGCTTCAAGTAAACACTAATTTAGCTTGTGGTTAAAAAGGCTCTCTGATAACAACCCGCTGGCTCTTGACCGTTATCACGATCCGCGGACAGTCTGTTGATTCTATTTGAAATGTTTGGACAGATTCGGAATTGCTGTTAACTTCTCAGCTCTCTTATCGACTCTTGTTGCCATTGCTGGTTTACTGTGATTGCTCTTTTAATGTGTTTTTCTCCAACAGCAGAGACAAAATTAGGCTTCATTTTTTGTTTTTTTTTTTTTTTTGCGGGAGCTATTAGTTGAGTTTTCTCGGTGAATCTTAAAATAGCTGCAATCGAGATACGCTATGGTATTAAGGAATTCCTGCATAGCGAATTTGTGTTTTTCTGACCCCATTCGTTCTGACCAATTATTCATGGATAGCGATTCTAGATAGTTTATTAAATGCCTGTCCTACTTTGTGCTTGGGTGGATCACCATTAAATCTTTAATAACACCAATTAGAAACCCTGCTACTACAATTTTACGAAGTGTGTTAAAACAACACAAATGCTCCGCTTACTGATTTATTGTCATTGCTCACGCCATTGGTATCAAATTATCTATGAACAGTGTAAACACCCGATAAATGGGGGCCATTAAATTGGACCACGCCCATACTATGTAACTATTAGTTCTTCTAGTTTCCTATCGCTTCAGCTCGACGGCGCAAATACTGAAATTCTACTGTTGGGCAGGCATGACCAAAGCCTGTAACCTCAATTCTCTTTGCTCGGTAAGACACGCCATTTTTCACTACGTCTTTTGAAGGGGCGCGTCAGTAAAGAATGTCAGACACGCTACTTCTTACTGTAGTCAATTTGTGGTAATTAACGGCTTATCGCTCAACTTGAGTCTCTCTTGGTTATTGAGCTAATTGGTGTGGCACAGAAGACCGGCACCGCGTGATTCCCTAACTAAAATGACCCCATTTGACCTAGATTTTCCTTCGATCGAATAATAATTGTGTTCGGCATGCGCAAGGATTATTTGCTCTTTATTTTCTTAACCCTTCCTAAGACTTAATATAAGCCAAGTAGACTTATTGGCTTAGTCTCCCAGACACCTCACAAAAACAAATTCTTGAAGTCAATTTGTATTTTTATTATTATTATTTTTTATATATATATAAAATTCACATCCTTTTTTAATTTTATCAATTTTATTTTATTTTTTTTTCATTAATTCAGGTATCATTTATTTATTTGTGGAATTATTTTTTTATTGATTTTTTAAAACTTTTACCCAGCATTTTACAATACGCAAGGTCAATTGCAGACACCTCTGTTGTTAAAGCCACTTAAAATCTGCTTTCTGATGAAGACTATTTTCACTCCTTGTGGCGTAAATATAATTTGTCTATTTGTAACGTCTTATGTTAACATTACTGCAATTACATGTGAAGGTCTATAATTCTTTTGACCTTGCTTGTCCTTGACCTTGTTTGACCTTGACTTTATAATAATTACACCACATTATAAATATCCTGTTGACTCCAGTAGCAAAAGTTTCCACTTTTTTTTTTTTTTTGCTCTGTAATTATTTCCAGTGTAGATTGCAATCTGTATAATTACTTTTCCTTGTGCCGACTATTTAGGGTACCCCATGTTTGATAGCGTGTTAGTCTTTTATGAAAAACTTGTTTATATGTACGCAGCAAAAGACTCCTTGGCGTCAATTTGTCGGTTGTTAAGTAATGTCACAAACATATCTCATATACTATTACGTTGATAAAGGTTTAGTATAACACTCGGCGCCTTAAGGGGTTCGTACCAAGGCCTGCCTTCCGTAACACTATTAAATCTAATATTAGTTAGATCATTTTACAGAAAGGTCAAAGCCATAGTTCTAGTCTACTCACTACCCACAGATTCGAGGAAGCCCTGTGTAGCAAGTTAGTAACTTCCCTATAAGTACACTATATCTCAATTTAAACGATTTTTTTCTCCAATGCAAAGAAAAGAATTGCTTTCCCTCTTTTCACTTTAAACTTTGAGCCGGCTGAATACGCCGTGTAGTTCTAAAGAGTCCGAGTTCAATAACAAGCCAGGTAAACTCATCAGAGAGGATTGCCATATTAATTTTATCTATGAAATGCCGTTTATGAAAGGCGTTGGAGGTCGATGTTTGCCTTTTTTTTATAGCCACTTCATAAAAAATTAACGTCTCAAAAGTACAAACGCTGGGATACCAAATGATTCCTTTTGCACAGTTTGCTTAATGTAGAATGTTAGTTTCTGAAAAGGTTATACATAGATCGTGTCCTTAATGTAGTCAATAAATAATCTACTTAGATAACGGTATCGATGTTTGTTTTTTTTTTATATATGACAATAACTGGAATTTACCGCTACATTTTTTCTATTTAAATAAGCTATTGTGTTCTAAATTTGGTCAATGAATAATCTACGTATCAAAGAGTTATTTTTTCTGGAAGGTAAATTTCGTTCTACGTACAAAACTGGATCAAATTGTTCTTTTGTTCTATATATTTGGCAGTAACTCGGATTTAAGGCTGTATTTTGCTATAGAAATAGGTTATGCATACACTGTCCTTAAATGCGGCTATTGAATAAGCTACTTTAAAAAAAAGGATCACTTTGTTTATTGTTTGCTGTTTTTGCTGGAGTTGCTATAGAAACGGATATAAATGGCTTATATTTGCTGCATATAAATAGGTTGGTAGCTGTTAAAAGAGGTTCCACATATATGCGGCCATTGACAAATCAATTCTGTAAATTTGATCGAATCGGTCACTCATTATTTTGTTTGGAAGTATCAGCAGCTGCTGGTAACGTGCACACAAGACGGCTTGTGGGCATTGTCTATCAAATAGCTATCCTTAGTTAAAGGGGAAGACCACCCAAAAACCATATTCTATAAATAAGCAAAACTTTTTGTGTGTAATACAATTCATAATTTGATCGTAGCTCTGGTTATCATTCATTAAAGAGGATCACAAGAACCAGTTGAGTCATCAAATCCTGTGCCGCTAAGTTTTCCTGCACTCTGGTTGGTCAGCCAATTTTTAACTATCCAATGATAGATCAGTGAAGTCTTCTGTACACAGGATTTGATGACTCAACTAGTACTTGTGATCCTTTTTAATGGATGATAACCAGAGTTACGACCAGATTATGAAAATGGAAATTAATGTATTGTATTACACACAAAAAGTTTTACTTATTTATAGATAAGCTTTTTGGGTGGTCTTCTCCTGGGTGGTTAAGGCGGATGCTATACATTGTGCTACCCCGACACCACTCATCACTGGCAGCAAACGTTCATATAAAAGCAGTATCATGTTTAGTATTGATAATAAGCATCAATTATAAATCAATTAATTAATTAATGTACATTGTGCGATCGTTATTGGGTTTTGTATAAATACACCCGGACCAAATTATTAATCATGATGTCGTACAGCTGTGAAGTTGTGAACAAACTTAATTAGCCTTTAATAAAAAAAACTTGTTTCATTAAATTAAGACACATATATATATGCAAAGTGACACATTTTTAAACAACTGGATTTTCCTGTAACTATGGCGAGCTCCGCCGTTTGGCTTCCTGTGCAGAATGTGGCAATCAGTGTTTAAAAGTTTGATAGTAAAATCACAGACTAGTTTTGTAAAACACAAACGAAATATTTCCGGACGTTGACGGAATTAACCGAGTAAATACGCTGAGACAATATCCGGATGCGTGTGCGCAGCTGTCCAAGCACCTGTCGGAAGTAGGAAGTAGTATCAAAACCCGAAAATCTGGTTTATTTTTCCGAGCTGTCAGAAGAAATAAATTGATTTTGGAAGCGATCGTGGATAACATATTTTAAAAATGGCTTTAAAAAGGATTAGGAAGGTAACCGAGTTCTTTCTTTAAAATACGTGTCATTTATTTTTAATGAGAGTTGATTTGATTGTATTTTTGGTCATGCATAAGAGATTTACAATGATTTTGTTTATTTTTTCTCTTTAGGCTAGGTTCTATCTTCTGATTCCTCGTTATTTTCTTTAATTGTTCATTGACAGCATCGAATCTCTTCGACCTTGTGTTTCTAGAGTCTTGTTTCAATAAATTTTTATAGTTTAACAATTTCAAATGTATTATATCAAGAAGGGATCATCAGATGATACCTAAAATTAGCAATAACAAGCCATTTGTAAACAAAATGAAAGCCATAACAAATTATACATTTTTGGGAAAGCTCAGAGTCTGTATAATTAAAAAATAATATCTTCATCTTGATGGCACCAGGCACTTCTATGAGACCCGCTCGTAAACACAGGTACCACTAACCCTGTTAACATGACATTAAGGTCTTCCCCACACAATCATGCTGTGTTGTCATCCCGCATACGTACTGCATAAGCAGGGTGCCTTGTTCCGTACATGTGGATCATTAAAATAAAGCCAAGTCTAATGATAATGTCCCATTTATCCCCGGTCCGGCACATAAGATTTGGAGCAGATAGACCAAGCGAAACGGATAAAAAGTGGCGTACATCACGGTTGAATTCTGGAAGCCTGTAATGTAGATAGCGGGGATAAATGGGACGTTCTCATTGGAATTATCTATATTTTAATGATCAACATGTACGAAACAAGGCGCCCCTCTTACGCAGTCAGTATGCAGGATGACAACACAGAGGGCCTGAGGGGGAAGTCCTCAATGTCATGTTAACAGGGCTAAGGTACTCTCAGTCCAAATAGTTCTGAAATAGGGGAAAAATAACCTCACTTTTTTATGTTGGAAATATGAACTAACAACTTTTCAAATTTGTTGATTTAATAGGAAAGTAGTTCAATGTAAATATTATAAGGTTGCATTCATTCCATGAAGCATATTTATGGAAACTAGGTGTTATTGTTCCAAATTTAAATTAAGTAGTAGATGCGTCAGGGCTGAACTGTCAAAATAAACAGCCGGACTCTGTGACACAAGCCTTGAAATGAGCCGTTTATCACCAGTAAGAAATATAAATATTTTGTTTTCAGTTTCTTTATCAATAATTAATGTTACACAGGAGGTATTATCATTAACATCTGTACAAAAATCAAATAAAGTCAAATGGAAAGTAGCAAACTTTGATTTCATTTTTGGATTAGCTGCTTGTGAGTTTATTAAGAAATGAAACCAGTTAAGCTCAATCTAGGTGAATGGAGGTCTAGTTAAAGAAACACAGTTATCCTTAAAGCAGTTGGTTATACAAACCACGGCCATTCACTATCAACAATGAATAGATTAATCCAATCGGGAAGGAGTCTACCTAAAAATTACAGTTACCTGGCCAGCCCGCTATAGCCATCTCTTCCCACTATAAACAGAAGCCTTGTGTGGCTAGGCTAATTTGTTTTAAATCGTCCCGTAGCTAGTACTAGCTACTCATATTAGCTTAAATTTAATTATAATTAAATAAATTAAATTAATAATAAATTATTCAAAAAGGCTGCACTATGTATGTAAATTATATTTTGGGAAAGAAAAAAAATATCACATGAAGTGCCTAAACCTCTTGGCTTCAATACTGATGTTAAAATCAGAAATTACATATATATGTAAAATAAGGAAATCTTGAAGAAATAATCTTACATCAGTATTCTTTCAACAGAAAACTAAGTTTGTATTTAATTATCTGATTGTTTTGTGTTAATCAGGAATGTAAGGAGATGTCAATAGATCCCCCACTTGGTTGTTCAGCAGGCCCAGTTTCAGAGGATTGTAAGTATTCGTGTCTTGTTGGATTTTGTGTTGAGTCAAGATATTACAGAGTAACAGTTAGATTTAGATTAAGCCAGACCCTAAGCTATTCCCCTCCAAGCATGTCTAAGAAGGGTCTATGACGGTGTCATAAAAATAACAAACCTTGGCTGTAGGCCCCCTAGATTTTGAGAGCCTAGACTTCAATGTCAACAAGCATTAAGCATTAATAAAAACTTATTTTCATCTGATGAAACATGTCTTCAAAACATGTTTCTATGAAATGAAATTTTGTTTTTGTTTTTTATGTTTAATGATTTGGTAAAAATTAGTGAATAATAGTGAAGAATCTAACGCACTTGATTGGTCAGAAGCTTGATGACATATGCGTATGAGGAAAAACACATTGTGTAAACCCCATACAGCTACATGTATGTCACATCTGTTGGCAGGAAAATCTTAAATTGCGTTATATTTATTTATTTAAACATTAACTGTTTGTCACAAATGAACACAGATAGCTTTATTTATTACCACAAATAACCACAACAGGCCAAAAACGTAACAGGTGTTCCCTTTTAAGCATTGTATATAATAATATTGATGAAGGGCACTTGTAGTATGATTGACAGGGTTAAGGTTCTGTACTATATATGACTCTGGGTTGAGTGACTTAAATACCAATCAATCTCTCACTCGTCTGAACAGAAGTGATAATATGTCCGAATACTAGTTGTGATAATCTTAATTAGTCCGATCCTGTGAGGCATTTCCTTTCTAACAAAAATAATTCTACTTAAAACTGAATAAAAAAATCATGATATTATATCTTTGTTACAGTGTTTCATTGGAGAGCAACAATTCAGGGACCAGTGAGTATAAATTCAATTACAATCGCATTTATTTAATAATAGTATACACATTTCTTGGCAACCAGGAGGCACAGATATGTTGAATGTAAAGGACACGTTTTGTAATTTAAATTAAATTGTGGACATAAAATAGGTCATTCCAGCTCTGTGGCTTCAGTAAAATGACCCAGAGTGTACCATCGTAGGCTGTGGAGGAATGTGAGGGAGCTTCCTGGTGCTCTCTGAGCTTAGGGACAAAATGAAGCTGATCTGTTTGTGATGTTTTTGTATTACACCTGTATTTTGTCCTGTCTTGTCTTTATATATGTTGCCGGTGGCTTTACGGGTGGTTTCCTTCACCCAATATACCCTCTTCACCCATTGTACCCCAAATCTTATGAGTGAAATTACTTTAAGTATGGTGTTAAACAACAACGAAACAAACAAATGATGTGAAGCTAATGATGTTCACAGATATTAAACTCATGCATGATTAATCTTTACAAATTCATACTGGCCATTAAAAAAGAGATCAGAATGGCATAAGACCAAATTTGATGGCACGTTAATTATGAATGTGTATCATTTCTAAACAGATTTTAAATAGCATAGAATAACTGTAAATAATTTTTTACTTTTTTTTCTTACAAAAATATGACTATTTTGTAGATACTAAACTTGTTAACCAATGTTGATGAAAAAATACCAGGTATTGAGTATTTTGAATGAGAATGAGCACAGATTTGTTTAAGACCAAATTTGACAGTGAGTGTTCAAATTTGCAAGTAAATCATATGTTTTAATTTCCAAACAGTTTTTAAATACGATCACATCATATTTGTCTTTATATTAAGATACAAATTCATAACTTTTTTTTAATTCAAACAGACAGACAGTCCATATCACGGCGGTGTATTTTTCCTAACAATACATTTTCCAACAGATTACCCTTTTAAACCACCAAAGGTAAGTGAAAACATTGGAAAGGGGTTAATTGGGTTTCTGATTTTTTAATTTTATTTTTAAAATACGATTTGAGAATTCACAATTTCCCAAAAAACGCCATTTTGGAAAATTAAAAGGTTCTTTGAAATGTTTATGTTTTATCAAAGAAATTGAAAAAAAGATTATAGTTTCAACTTTTTTATGTTCAAAGTCACTAGAAAGCAAAAACAATAGTATCTTTTTTTTCGACAGCTATCTGACTAGATAATTGAAAGCTCGTTGGGCCCTAGTAAAATAACCAAGATTATTAAAATATTTTAGTTTTGACGGTAAGTTAACGTCAGTCTATTTCTCCAAAACTGTTCAAGTCCAAGTGTTGACCAACCTTGAAGCGAAAGAGATGAAAATATCAATTAAACTATTCACTTATCCTGCAGGGCAGCATGACAATACAAGTGGAAATTCAGCTTGCCCTGATAAAATTTTAATTGCTTTAGACTTTAGACAACTGTTTAGGTTAAAGAGAGACTCCAACTGAACAACCCATGATAAAGTAACCTTGCATTTTGGTGTCTGGTTTGTTAGTGAAAGCTTTTTATACCATGATGTTATCTAAAGCATCACAAATTCCATATCTTATGTCTTCTTGCATTTGATTGCACAGTACCCTGTGTACGTCTCAAAATTTGCAATTTTTTGTGGCCAGTGGTGAGAAAGCTGTAAGTTTCCCTTCATCTTTTGTCCTGGTAATCAGTCATATAAGTGAAATAGTGCTATTGCAAACAAACAGACCATATTTATTTTGTTTCAGATTGCCTTCTCCACAAAGATTTATCACCCTAATATAAACGGAAATGGCAGTATCTGTTTAGATATCCTCCGCTCACAATGGTCGCCTGCTCTTACCGTCTCAAAAGGTAAATAATTAAAACTGTATCTACCTAAACGGTACAACTCAACAAGCTCAGGTAATATAAATAGTTTCAACTGTATCTACCTAAACAGTACTACTTAACACGCTCAGGTAATATAAATAGTTTCAACTGTATCTACCTAAACAGTACGACTCAACACAGTCAGGTGATATAAATAGCTTAAACTGTATCTACCTAAACAGTACGACTCAACACACTCAGGTAATATAAATAGCTTCAACTGTATCTACCTAAATAGTACGACAACACACTCCGGTAATATAAATAGTTTCAACTGTATCTACCTAAACAGTACGACTCAACACACTCAGGTAATATAAATAGTTTCAACTGTATCTACCTAAACGGTACAACTCAACAAGCTCAGGTAATCTAAATAGTTTCAACTGTATCTACCTAAACAGTACGACTCAACACACTCAGGAAATATAAAGCTAGGAATCCTATAGTACAAGAAAAACAATTGACAATATCTGCAAACTGAAAACAAAAGTGGTACTTTGTCTGATGCTCCGATACTTTGTCTGATGCTCCGATACTTTTGTTATATTCAACAATAATAACAAGCATGTGTATTATACATGTGAAATAGTTGTGTGTATATTTGAGTAATGGGATTCTCAGATTTCTGGGTAAACATGTTGTATGCGGCAATGAGACTAAGCAGAATTTTGAGTATATTTGAGTTAGGGGTTACTCCAATTCCCAATTATATGTATATGTATGGTGCAGTAAATATACTCAGATTTCTAATCATGTTTTTATTTAAGCTATTATTTTTGCTAATGTTCAGGGGCCAACTAACAGTAGCTAACACCATATTAAATCTCTAATACCAGGTTCGACATAGATCTACAGCATGGCGTGACGTCATCTCATAGAGGATTAAATTGAATAGTGCTTTGAGCAACCAGCCACTGGTATATGGATACTCAGATACACTTATATCAACACTTCCAGTGAGGGGACACCCAATTTTCTGCATACATTTTAGCAGTGGGCTTTTCAGATGATGACAAGATTTCAGTACAGTTTATTTGATGGATAAAATTGCTTTTTGTTTTGTTGTTTCAGTACTGCTATCCATAACTTCACTGTTAACTGACCCTAATCCAGATGACCCCTTAGTGCCAGACATTGCGAATATTTATAAAACAGACAGGAAAAAGTACAACGATTCTGCCAAGGATTGGACTCAGAAATATGCCATGTAACCAGAATTCCCTTCTTAGAACTCCAGTCAGTAAGATTTGCCTCCCTTACATAGAATCCATTCCTCACTCAATGGACTGGTAGATTTGATTATCACAATGAGAAAGTTACTTTTTAGTTACCATGATGGTGAACTGATTTATATACATACATACTTGTACCACAAACCCAGTGCTATAGTTGCAAGGTAATAGATTTAGTAAGGAATTTGAAACGATTGTTGCACTTATTGAAATGCACGAAACTTTGATGTTTTCTGAGCTCATGAGGTTTAGAGAAAGGAGTTTAACTGTTGTGGTAATCAGATAAGCCAGTGTTTGATACAACATCTATATACTGCAGTATGCAGCCAGTGTTAATTTAGGGTGATTTTTACAAGGGTACCTATTATCAATGGTTTTGAGGTGAAATAAAGTTATGTGTACATTAGGGGTGTAACAATACATTCCAACCACGACAATCGCATGTTCTTGATTCAGGCTTTGCAAGCTTAATACATTTTCCAAGTTTTAATGGCAAGTTAAAATTCCTTGGTTGGTTGGTTTGGTTTATTGATTATTCTGCCAAATACAAGGATTCAAATACATATATATTTTTTATGCTTCCACCTGGATTTGAACTCTGGTCTGGCTAAAAGGGCCATAATACACAATTACGTGGTATCCCAATACGTGGTTATATAATATCGTATCATATCATCTGGAAAAATGTTGCGATGTATCAGTGTATCTTTGCACCCCTAATGTACATGTATTTGTGTTAGTCTAAAACTCCTTGTTAACACATAGTTTCCATTCTGCATTTCGATCACTTTTGCAGGGGTGAAAATATGTATACATTTGCAGGACATTTCCAGAAAAAATTGAGATAGTCCTGTAAAGTTTCACAGAATTTAATATCGTTTTAAACGACCTGTGGGACAAACTTGGAAAAATGTCTGTCAAAATATTTTTAACATTTCCACCCCTGATTTGTTTGACAATGTTAATACCTTTAACCGTCAAGTACTGTACCTGTAAAATGTGTTATGTATATGTGTGATTAAGAGGAACTAAGTTATATTCCAGTATGGTATTCATCCTAATGGATATGCCTGTATCTTTGTATTTATTTTATGTTATCTTTTGTGTGTATATATGCTGATTTAGACAATCCATGTTTTTGTGATAAATTTTGGAAAACTTAATATTGGTAACTACTCAGTTAGAATTTACCTGATGATGGCAGTGGGGTCAAATAGTTCAGTGGTGTAACGTTGAAAGCTTGGGGGCCACGAGCCATGTCACTAGAGCAGAAATTTGAATAAGAGGGAACGTGTTTGTTTTATATCTTAAACCAATGTCTATCACAGAATGGGACTGGAGCCATTTTGCTGTGGACCATGTGTTCTATCATCTTCTCTAGGCCTGAGTTACTCTGCAAAGTCTGCATTACAACCCTTGGCAGATTGTTCACATATAGCCAAACACTACTGTCAAGCGATTGATTGGTTGCCTGAAAACTTCTAGGTAACCAATCAGATGCTGTATTACAAAAGAATTCTGCTGGTAAAAATGACACTGATGATAGTCAATAATAAAACTGGGAAGTGTTTTTAATAAAATGATATGTTTAGGGTATTCAAACCATTCAATCAGAGTATTATAGTAGATGTAGCATAGCTATAACTCTATTTAAATGCAATCAATTTGCCGAGGGTTGTTATGCAGCCAGAGTGTCTCGGAATAAAACTCTTGGCTAGAGAAGATGTACGTCCCTTGTTTTCTTACAAATTATGGCATATGTGCCAAATGGTTGTGCTCGCAATATAAATTAGTGCACAATGGTTCAGGTATTATTAGTATCTTGTTACATGGCTTCTTAATCTCCTAATATCCTTTAAATCATCAATAATAGTCTTGAACTTATAACTGATCTAAGAAGTTTGTTTATAATTGATGTACTGGTTATTCATTCAGTATTTTCTAATCAGCTTTTTTTTGATTCATCGTTTTATTGAGGGATTTTTTTTTAGGTTTTACTATGTTACTCTATTTATTAGTGCTTCTGTCCGTACCTTTTATTATTTCTAAATACAAAGTGATCAGAACAAAACCTGGGTTCGTATATGTATAAGTTATGTACACAGGACTTAATATGGGCTTGCAGGTGTGTTGCTTACATGTGAAACAGCAGTATTTTCATTTAAAAATCTTGTTTATTTCCTATTTCAATAATAAACAGTATAATGCACCACTTACAGAATACTCCCAGCTTACAAAATAAATGAATTTCCACAGTCACATATGCTATCATGCTACATTACTTAGGATTAAGACAGTATTTAACAATTCTCCCCCCAGTGAATTTAACAATTACTTACAGTCAAAATCATCTTATTTACAAAGCGTAAATAAAAGAGAAGCTTTGATGCAGTCAAAAATATAAATGAAACGTTAAGATTGCTAAAAAAAAAATCAGCTGATTTAAGCCACTGATAAAGACAGGGGGTGTTGTCCATAGATGGCAAGGAGAGGGTTCAATTTTGAATATCCAATCAAACTACTTTGTTCATTCTAATCAATGAAATCCAATCAAAATTGTTGTTTAGCCAGTATAAATCTTCATACTAACTTTGCTTTCCAGTCAAAGTTATTTTACAGAATCACAACCAGTATAATGATAGCCACCTTTGACAGATGTGACATTTACAGCTGCAGTCTGAAATTCCCCACAATGACATGGCCTAATTCATGAAGAGTGTCCTTTTCTGACTTTTCTCGAGAACAATCACTAGCTTTAACAGTAGCTGTAACAATATGATTGAGATCTATAAATAGCTGATGGTCCATTGATGTACCTTGGCTCATAACAAGTTTAAGTCTTGGTAGAGCTGTTTATTTTTCTTGCATTCACACAAGTGTATTTGACCAAAAATGTACATGTGGTCAGTTTATATAAGGAAAAGACGTCCATATCATGACATTTTGTATATTATCATTCACTAGGATACCAGTTTGCCTACTTAATAAATGTATTGTCAAGTGAAACTTTGTATCGTAATGTACATTCTAATTCAAATGTGTTATTTAACAGTGTATATCACTCAGGTTTACCATTATTCGATTTGAATGTTTTTTCGGTAGGTCTGTTTTAATTATGTAATAAGTCAGTGGTGTTTTTTTTTATTTATTTTTTTTTAAATAAGGTGCCCTTAAGGTAAGATGCTGGTGCAATGTGAAATTTATTGGACAATAGCATAAATAAACACATTTTTAGTTAATACCAACGCTCTAACTAGACCTAATACTTTATTGGTCTGTAGACTTGAACTGTTCGGTAAGTGTATGTGTGTCATCCTGTAGTCAATGTGAACTCTGTATCATGCTAATCAAGCTGAAGAGATTCTGTAATTATATACTGTGATTCCTACTAAACAATTTGACGTAGGGGACCAAATTCACAACTCAAAGAAAAGGCAACATGCTTAACTTGTCGTTTCACAGGCTTGTATCATAGTAGACCAAATTCACAACTCAAAGAAAAAGCAACATGCTTAACTTGTCGTTTCACAGACTTGTATCATAGTAGAGCAAATTCACAACAGCAAAGACAACATGCTTAACTTGTTGTTTCACAGACTTGTATCATAGTAGACCAAATTCACAACTCAAAGAAAAAGCAACATGCTTAACTTGTCGTTTCACACACTTGTATCATAGTAGACCAAATTCATAACAGCAAAGACACATGCTTAACTTGTCGTTTCACAGACTTGTATCATAGTAGACCAAATTCTCAACAGCAAAGACAGCATGTGTAACTTGTCGTTTCACAGACTTGTATCATATTAGACAAAATTCACAACAGCAAAGACCACATGTGTAACTTGTCGTTCCACAGATTTTTGAATGCAGTGTAATTTTTGAACTGTCAAGCTTTTGTAAAACAAACTTTTATTTTAATTCACAAAGTTGTGTTTTACAAGTTCACTGGATACCTAAAAAGTCAGCCATCCTAATTTATTAATGACAAAACCTAGATCACAAATATTCATAAAAAAAGTCTAGTCAGTTTTTTGGAACATTAGTATTCGATGGGACATTGATTTTATATTTGATCCTTTGACATAAACAGTTGCCAGGAAGGAAGTGACCGTAATCATAAAATAGTCTTTGAATTCAGGGTTAAGTTTCTGGGAACTCTATAAAGTAAGAAGTGTATATGGTTGGTTTCTCCATATGTTACACGAGAACTGGTTTCTTATATGGTTCATATGCCTGGACAGGTGTGTATTGTACTATAATTAATAACATTGCCTGGACAGGTGTGTATTGTACTTTAATTAATAACATTCTAAGTTTGTTGTGCCTTTAATTGTAGCTGGAGATTAACATAGACTTATTGGGATTATTTGGAAGATAGAAATACCCCCACATAATTTTGTGTTTCTCTTTGGTAATGGCTTAGAATAAAACAATATGAAAATGGTTAGTTTGAATGTTCTCTTACATCATGGCATTATTAACCTTTGACACCACTGAAGTGGTCAATTTCAAAAACAAGTTATTTAAATTTTATCTGAATTCGAAGAAAGTACCATTCCCCCTATTTGACATATTTACTCATTTTGTCTTTTGAAGTCACTTCTCAGCAGCTTTCTACTGCTTCTAGTCATATATTGTACATATTTCAGGTAGGAATAAATTATAAACATCTCCATATTAGTTGTTCTTTTCTTCCTGTATGCTTTTCGAGCTGATCTACTGGCTTTACCGGAGTGTTGTTTGGAGCTTTCTTTACTCTGGGTACAACTGTAGGCTACCCTTATGAAAAGAGTATGATGTTAAACCCTAATCATTTACTCTAGTGCATTTAGATTGTCTGTTAGATTAAGGTTTAACGTCCTACTGGGTATTTTAATTATATGATGACGGATTAACCACTTCACACTGCCCCTTGCCTTATTACGGTGGAAACATTGTTAAAAAAAAATACACCCGCTATTGCCAGAGCCACATCGTGTGACTCACTCATATGCCTGAGCCCCGTGAGGGAGCGGGTGGGCCATGGCTCTGCAGAATACTCCCTCAGTCGATCGTAAGAGGCGAGAAAAGAGGTTGCTTTCTGTTGCCCTGGTGTTCTCAGAGCTAAAGGGAAATGGGAAGCA
>JARFOD010083840.1:0-34420 GCA_031763545.1 Mopalia muscosa | reverse complement strand
CAACTACAGTTAATGGTTAATGTGCCTACCAAGTTACATAAAGATTGGCCTTATAGTTTTAGAGTTCTGCTCTGGAATTGGATCAGTAGGCTTCGGACGGACGGACAGACAGACGGACGCTGATCATACCATAATATGACCGATTTTCATCGGGCGTATAAAAATGAAAAAATGACGGACAATGAAGAAACAATTGCATATCAGTAAACAGAATCAGTCTGAACGATCCAAGGGGAGTTATATGTTGATCCTGAAAAGATAAACAGGCCAAATTACCTCCCCTTACCACCACTCCTGCTCAAAGAGAACCTTCTATAATAATGTTTTAAGCAAAAAATATGAGACAGATGAAATAAAGGAACAGATTTTTTTTTTTAATTTTGCATACATATTGTATCATATGTTCTAATGCCTGTCACAAAAATAATCACCTTCAGTTGACATTTTCTGTTCAGCCATTACCCTCAGATGTTCTTTCATATAATTTCACAGACAATTACCTTTGTATAGGTTGTTGTTGTTGATCATAAGCTGTGGTTAAACTGCGACTGCCATGGAGCTCCAGTCTGGGCAGTGAAGTGGGTACACTCTGGGGAAGAATAGAACTAGGTGGCTGGGACAATTTCCGACCTGAATTGTGGATTAAAAACATTTATCTGATTATAGATCTACACGTGTTTGCTGTTAAGTTTAGAGCCTTATCAGAACGCCACAACTTAATGCAGCATACATCAACTTATATTCATATAATCAACAATTAATTAAATTTTAGTCCACTTTATCAAAAAAATAAGATCATTTTTACTTCATCAGCATTTTCATTTCAATTTGTGATTGAAAATACATTATACTACTTGAGGAAAGTTCAAAATACATGTAATTGGTAGGCTAACTTCGTGTAAATTATTGGTGTCTACGTCACACTCAAGGGTTTTTCACTCAATGCTAAGTAAATACAGTATGACTGAAACATCCTCCCTGGGGAAATAAACGGTAGATTCAGAAGTCAGCAGTTCTTCCCAGGATAATTCCAGCTGCTTTAAACAACTAGTAATGCCCTGGTTCAACTGACATTCCAGCAAGCAGACTATTTCAGAGAGTTACGTGGGTTGTACTGGTTTATATTCTGTCCGCTTGCATGGGCACATTCAATATTTTTTGTTGTCATAATGTTAACTGTAAAAGCTTATCGCACTTGACACCAGTCACAAAAATGTTACAACCTGAAGTAAATTAAATACTAACAAATCATACAGAAAACAATATGGATTTAGCAAGAAACAAACTCTCAAGGGTTCAATGATAGAGAATTTGACACTTTTACCCCCAGCATTTTATATGCAGCTTTTGTCTCTTGACAACCTTTGATATGATTATAATGGAATACCTTTCCATTGGATGTGAAACCATTGATTGAGTTATAATATCAAACCAATCTGTAAGAAATTATGGTAAGATTGCCATTATTATAATCAATATAGATTGATAGGTGTTTTACATCTTTCTTTATGTTGTACCGCACAAAACGTGAGGCCAACCTAATAGATCAAATGTTGGTTTAATTATCTGTTTATTCAATGTTTAAGGTTACACTCAAGGATTTTTCAAGCAAATGATGAGTGGCGATTGTCCAGCCCTTAGGCTCCACTCACTAAGTACTGTGGACAACAAGGGGGAAACCTCTTAAATTCACCATTACACTAGCATGTGTCATATACCATAAATCAACTTAGAGCCTCTCTATACTACGAGCATCAAACAATGAAAAGATACAAGGGAAATAAATGGAATGAGTACATAGTGCAATAAGACAGAGACTGAATACATACCCAAATCACCTCAAACTCATCTATAAATTTACTATTTTGGATGCTTAACAGCTTTAAAATTGTCTCTAGGACGCAGAAGATGAATTTTTCAGTTAAGAACATACTTTCTCAGAAAACATAAATTTATTTGATAAGATGGTGTAATTTTGTCACAACTAGTAAAAGAAAAGGTTAGAATTATTCATAAATGAAACATAAAGTGATTAAGGGTATCAGCCTCGGCTTGACCACTTTAAATAAGTGACTGATTAAGCCGCGTCCGTGGGTTAGAACATGAAGATATTTTAAATTTAAACCCTTCCAGGCAAAATGTATATCTTAAAATTCTGATTTGTCTAAACACTTGCACAAATATAATTAGAAACAGTTGATTTCTTGGTGTTAAATTAAGTATTAATTAAAGAATCACCATAAGTTTTTGAGAACTACCATACAAATAATGAGAGACAACAATATGCAAGTTCAAACTTTTATTATAAGATTGTTCAAACTGATTTATCCAAATTCCTATTATTTTAATCAAAATTTAATCAAATACATGATTTTCTAATTTATCTTTTCAAACCACATTATTGAAATACAAATTGAATAATATTCAAGTCATTTTTTTCATCAAATGTCTTCTGACAGTATATATATCTACATGTGCTCCTTATTCTTATATAATGTCTATAACTGCTAAACTGATTGGGGTTTTAAGTGTACAGATACATCTGCTACAGAAAACTCCTGATTTACACAACATAACTCAAAGGCATGGTGTATGAAGATAATCATGTAAGCAAACGCAACATACAACAGCGAGAGCACCAGGGCACAGGAGGCACAAAACTACCCTCAAGGGTGGACCTTGTGATATGGTGTGCTTAAATACAGTTTGTCGCACATTTATAGACCTTCGGGTATCTTCGCTTAGCTGCGTTTAACATGCTTCATAGGAGAAATGATGCAGTTTGGTGCATATCTATTTTGGTTGACGCACACTGTATGCAATTTATTAACAAACAAAACAACTGTCATGATAAAGTGCAGCCGATTTACAGAAGAAAACACAGAAAAATGTTACAAAGCAAAAGGTATACAGGGTGTAATTATGGCAATACAAACATGTAATAAATTGGGAATTGGAAAGGAATTTGGCTAGTAGAAGTTAAGGATAAGCATTTAATTAATACAACAGAAATTAAATTACTCATTTATTTGATTGATTAATTGTTTTTATTTGTTTGTCCTATTTATGGTGATATTACAGATTAGACAGTCTTTGACACTGCTAGCACAAAACACTGACAACATACAATACAGGACAAGTACAGGACACAATAAATAGTGCAGGACATTAGGCTGTGTACATTCACAAGGAAAGACGTCACAAAAAATGTTACTATGGGTTGCTCTGAAAGCATAGGCAACTACCAGGAATCATCTGACAATTATTAAAAAAACCGTCACAGCTGTGATAAATTTCTTGTTCTTAACCTGCTGTCTAGTTTACTTTTATG
Source organism: Mopalia muscosa (assembly GCA_031763545.1). Taxonomy (NCBI): domain Eukaryota; kingdom Metazoa; phylum Mollusca; class Polyplacophora; order Chitonida; family Mopaliidae; genus Mopalia; species Mopalia muscosa. The sequence continues at coordinate 31,089 of JARFOD010083840.1, read as the reverse complement.
CTAGTGGCAAGAAATGATGTGTGGATGAAACCTAACCTGTACTAGCCAACAAGAAAACTGACAACAAAAAGTCATTCTCATGGTGCAGATTAGATAGGAAAGTAGTTAGCTCAGCCAATTACCAGCAACATGAGCTTAGTGTATGTACAACTTATCTACTTTTTAAAGTAATTATATTCAGTTCTATGTATTGTACAAGATATTTTATACGGAGATATATATGGGGAAACTGTTGCCAAAAAGCCTCAAAACTGGAATTATTCTAGCATTCATAGATTATACGCATTAAATCAGTTACCTAATGTAAGAAATCATAATAGGATTAAATAATTGTTATATAAGCTGAACTGCTCAAAGCATTAAACAACATAATCCAAACTCATGAGAGTACGGAGACCTTTAGTGGTGCGACGAGCTTCAGATATGGTGACAGGGGGGCTGTCAAATTCTATACCTGACAGGGAGGAATAAACATAATTACTACAAACACACAAATACACAGTATTTTGCAGATTTCACAAATCAAATTTTTTCTCGGTGAACATTATAAAACTTATTTCAGAATCTAGCCATTCTGCTATGATTAAAATCATGCCATTAACTAAAAATCTCAACAAACCTGAACCAATACAGTGTAATAGTATTAGCCTAGGTAACTATTTTTCACTTATGTCAAACTTTGTTTTATGAAATCGGCTATTAACTTCAGGTAGAATCTTCGTCAAACATTTAACAAAGAAATTGCATGCATAGTGGAAATATTAACTATAACATACTTGTACCGTACATGTACGTTTTTTGTGGAATGTTATTTAAAAGAAACCAATGAAACAAAAACATGTAAAAAAAAGCAACTTATTTCAGTAAATGAAAACACTTAATACAGGTCACAACATGAAATATTTATTTCAAAGGCTTGATAAATGTTATGACAACAACAACGAGAAAATTGTGCAGTAGTTAACATGAAATGTGTAAATAAACAAATTTAACCAGACAAGGGGATTCCAGCCTAGCAAAAAATGACCTTATAAGATGAATTGAAATCCTTACCTATACGAATGCTTTGTTTATTGTCGTTAATACTAGGCAGTAGAACTGATCTACCCTGATTACTCATAGTGGGCCAGCCCTGTCTAATGTCCGGGTCCAGAGCAAAGGCAGGGTTCATTCCTCTTAGAGGGGAAGGCATTGATGATGAGACTGTAGTGGTGGAAAAAATTATATGAGTATTAATGTTGCAAATCTAAAACCTCATAAATTTTTAATTAAATTTTGGGATTCACATAAAAGTTAGAAACTCTATTTTCCCAAGTCATCTTAGAATAATAGTCTCTTGAATAAAAACTCATCTTTGAACAAAACATGAAATATCACTGACCTACATTACCCAAAATGTTTGCCTTTCACAATAAAACATGCCAGCATATTTGATCAAAGGCAGAAAACAAACTAAGATGAGATAAAACATATTCAATCAATATGTTAAGTCCTTATTACACAAGCGATTATTACCCAAGAATAATTATGTCTTGAATAAAAACTCATCTTTGAGCTAAACATGAAATATCACTGACCTACATTACCTAAAATGTTTACCTTTCACAGTGACTATAGAACTGCCAAAATCTTTGATCAAAGGCAGAGAACAAACTATGATAAGATAAAACAAATTCAATAAACATGTTAAGTCATTATTGCACAAATTTTCTGCAACTATAATGTCATATAAACTGAAAGTATCAGTAAATTGATGAACAATAGCTTACCCCCTCCATCATCTGGCCCATATAGTCCTCTATTCCTTGGTTTTATGGAAGAATGGTTTCTGTGGGAAATACAAAAATTACAATAAACTTAAAATGGTCAATTCACTCATATGAGTCTACTGGGTGGAGCTGACCATCCTCTTGAGTTCCGAATGCAACAGGAAACCAATTGGTGTTCAAGGGTATTTCATTGTGATGACACTTGTCCACTTCTTACAATGACTTATTTGAACAATGTATTTATTCTTATGTCGTACATTTGAACTTAACATTATTTAACATGCAGCAGCAGAGGTGTTTGCTGTCACCATAAATCCATAGGCATGCATGCTATCAAAGTTCACTAGAATGTGACTAAAGATCCACCTGGTTTGATAGCATCTCCTCAACTGAAAGTCCTATTAAACCAGACCTGTCCTAACTACTCACTCAAACAATATAAATGATGAACTCAAAAAGGGACCTTAAGAATTTCTTGTCAGATAGTCTACTAAGTATATTCAGACTATCTTACATACCATTACCTCTTGATAACATAAAGGATAGACCAAAATATCTTTATCAATCGTAAATGAATAGAAATAGCTTACGGATGTAGTTTAATTCCTTTCCCATGGTAGAGATCTTTGGCAGTATCTGGTAACACTAAAGCCTTCAAATGCTGGAGTTCTCCATTCAAATCAAATCTACAATTCACACAAAATCTCAACTGCATACATGTATAACCAATGGCATCTTTTTCATACTTACATTTCTGATAGATAATATCATTTTATATAGATAATAGTGCCCTGTCATTCATTGTTAATTTCTTTGTTAAACTGCATTCCCCAATTTGTTCCAATCGTGAAATAATCTTTCAAATTTAAAGAAACTGCGGTTTATTCTAGAATAAGATTTTTTAAAAACCTCTAGTAAAACATTTTTAAACAGGAAGATAAAGAAACGTTTCTTCACATACCTTTCTTCAAACTCTACACTCTTGCCGGCCATTAAGAGATCAATATCCATTCTATGAGGCCATACTTCTTTTCGTTTCTTCAAGCCCCTTAACTTCTCTATGTAATCTATTTCTAGCCTTAGTCTGTCCCTCTGACTCACTGACCTGGACATATATTAACAATAGCTATATGTATAAAAAGTTATTTGTTTTTATGGATGGGCATACATACCAGCATACAAAATCTATGTGGACGAATTTTAAATCTTGATTGAAAACCCCATTAAAAAACGTTTAAACCAGATTAGAATTATCCCCACTGATGTGTTTCACAAAGAAGTTTGTTTGCTTGTTTGTTTGATTGGTGTTTAACGTCGTACTCAAGGGTATTTCACTTATATGACGACGAACACAAATAAAGAAAATCACAAACAAATCTGCTTCCTGTTTATACCCTTTGGCTCTGGGAACACCAGGGCAACAGAAAGCAACCTCTTTCCTCGCCTCTTACGATTGACTGAGGAAGTCAAGGGAGTATTCTGCAGGGCCATGGCCCACCCGCTCCCTCACAGGGCTTACAAAGAGGAGTTTACTTAATACTCCAATAAAAGATACACACGCATGGTGAATCAATATTTCAGATAATTGTAAAAGATTGTCAGTAATGAAAATTATCTCTACAGAAGGTGTTTTTATATTAGATAAAGTACCAAGCTGTGCACAGGTTGAAATTCAGCTACATGTACCTGTAAAATATCATATATGTTAAAAAAAAACTTTAGTACCAAGTCTCCAGCAATACAATTTACAGTTTGCTCGCAATAAACAAATAGCATTATTAAAACAAACAACTTACCCTTCTATTGGTCTAGCACCTTCCCACTGTAACACAAAGAGTAAAACTTGAAGTTATCATTAACCAAAACTAAATAATACTATTTGATAAAGTCAAACAGCAAAAAGACAAATAAGTTAAAAATGAATTTTAAAAATTAAAATAAAATTATTCTTAAAATCTTGACCCACCCTATAGGTCCTGTTAAACAATTCAGTGATCCAGGAGGGTTTGAATGGTAAAGCTGGGGTAGTCACTTGTCTACATGGGCGGTAAGAATAATGAACATGTCCTAATTCCCGATTAAACCAGGAGAATGAACTGGCAGAAGTGATACTGGAATGTTTAATATTGTCATTCTCTTCTTCTACAGGAAAACATTGCCATTTCTCACTTTGAATTATAGGAGCACTCTTATACCATAATCCTCGAGAATAATCACTCAAAGATCTCTCAAGGTCACCTCGTCTAGTTGGAGGTCGAGAAGATGACCTTGAAATTGTATGCTGCTTTAATTTAATGTCTGCATATGACCTGGATATTGTGGGCAGATTTGATCTCATAACAGAAGATGGCCTTGACATCTCTGGCAGCTTTGACCTCATAAAAGAGGATGACCTTGATAGTGTGGGCAGCTTTGATCTCAAAACTAAAGATGACCTTGGCAGCGCAGACATTTCTGAGCTCATCGCTGACAATGACCTAGAATATGATTTTGGTTTTGACATCATCTTCACTGTTGACTTTTCTATTTGAAGTTTAGTTTGGTCTTGTCAAGAATTGACAAATTTCAGTTGTGACTGACAAATTCACTTTTTCATTTTAACATGAAGATGTCCTGGATTGTCTCTTAAATTTTGTAACATTAGTACTACTGTTATTCCATATGACTTTAAGTTGTTTAGGATCAAGTGTGAGCCTCCAACACATCTACTTATACCTTATGAAATACATTACTGATCTGTAGCACAAAAAAATTGTTCAGCAAACAAACAAATTCCTTATCAATAAAACACAGGTCTGCATAATAAAAGAGTTACAATAATAGATCAAGGCAAAGATCATTTATATTTTAAACTGTGTATAAAACACTGTCTGGTAACAGCATAGACATGATTTCTTCTTGATCACAAATGAATTTTCGGCTCAATGTCCATATCCAAGTGTTGTCAAAGTGTAAATGGGAGGTCAATATAAAGGCAGGCAGATACAAACATGCCTATCTGTATAATTTATATAATTTATGTTTACCTCAGAGGAAATATTTTGTGATTATCACTTGTTTTCTACTGGCAAGTCCAGATTGCAGCTCATTTTATTTAAGCTCCAGACTGAATATTACCTCTCATAAACATTGTTTTTAAAAATGACTGTATAAACTCACTGCAAGTGTTTTTTAACAGTATAATTTGAAGTATTTCCTCACATATGGATTGTTCACTTACACTGTATCTGTCTGTGTGAAGAATCATTCCCCTTTTTGATGGAATGGAATATTCTGTCCCCCCAAATGTATCAAGATGGCGTTTGGCTATGTGGATTTTCTTTAATCTTGTGGAAGACCTGTTTAAACAAAAGATAAATAAGATAACAGAAAAACAACAATTTGCTACCATTTAAGTCATTGGTTGAGTGGGGAAGGGTTGGGTGGTTTGTCGAGTGATGTTTGACACTGTCCTTCTAAATTCCTCAATGCAATTTCATATACAGACCATCAAAAATAACCGAAGTAAGAAATGTGTTTTGATCATTTGGAAAATGTATGCCTTTCAGTTTGATCTACTCCCACTTGAACAAAAAGATCACATAAAATTTGACAAACTTACAATAACTTGAGTACTCTTAAATGGATTCAATTGTTTATATAAATATTAATCTACTTTCTCCTATGTATATGAAGACTTACATGAAGTTTTGAGGTTGGAATGGGACATTTTCTGGACTCTGATCATCTGCAGATCCCATACTACTGGCCATGCTGGTGCGTAACTACAAAACCAACAGCACAATGGTTAAAAAAATTCTTCAGTCACATGTTATATATAAAACTGTGATTTAGTGATTAGTGAAACATAATTGTTATATTGTTATATTGGCAAGGAACGTCAAAATAATATAATAAATCCTTTAATTCCCTTTCAGATCATTGAATTTCTTGTCTTCACTTTTTACATAAAACAACGATCATATTTAAAATAAACGAAGAGTATTGCTTGTTTATTTATTTGTTTGTTTGATTTAGGTTTGAGACTTAATACTAAATGCTATTTTAAAAGAGACCAATGGTTGGAGAGGCCCTCAGCATGAAATGACTAGAGAGCAGACATGAACAGGCTAAAAACCATGGCCCAATAAAACAGTGTACAGATTGATAGTACACCATAAGAAATATGTTTAACATTCAGTCTACATATAACTCAAAGGAATGGTTCTTTTTTCCAACAATACTACACCACTAAAGCTGCTATCCATCCAACTCGAAATCCAAACTATAAATTATAAAGATCAGTCACCTTCTCTGACAAGTCATTCAGCTTCATCAAAATATCTGGCCCTAAGGAATTGAGCAAGCTGGCTACTCTAGCTTAGACCAATCATATTCATTTCTAAGTTCAAGCATGAGTTAAAGAAAAACTTATTGAGTAGTCTCGACGTTTTCTCCTTGTAAATTTCTTAAATTGTCTTTTGTCTCAGGGAGCTCTTGCTATATGTCTTATATTTCTCAATCTTTACTTGGGATAGTCCTAAAACAAATCTTATAGACTTACCTCCCCCCTTCACAATTTCAGATATACACTGAATTTGCTGAATACAATAAAAAATATAAAAAAAACAGTGGTAACTCACAAACACAGAATTTTTTTTATTTTGGTATACACTTCAATTGGTATACACCAATCAATAAATTCATAGATAAACCATGGTGATTACAAACTGGACCCATCAAGCTAGTCTGTTGTTAGATCAACAAAGTCATTTTACGCAGCCTAATCATACAACAGATCTTAACATTTTACGTTTAAATAAAAGTAGAGTCAAGAAGTTTCTGCATTTCTCCAAGACGAAGTTGGGATATTCCAGAATTCCAGAAAAATTCAGATATTCCAGAAAAATCTCAATTTTTTATCAAAATTTAGATTTGAATTGATACTTTATAGGGAATGATACTTTTTATTTTTATTTCCTGAGTTTGTAGTTTACTTTTGTCCAGATTTTTTTTTAAAAATGAAAAAAAAAATAAATTTTTATGCTGGGCTCTGGAAAAAATCTTTACATACAAATGGGAACAAAAACTGAGAATGATTTTGTGGAAAATTTCAAAACCAGAAAATTAGGAATTTTGGAGAGTGTCCAGGGCTGAATGGGCCCTGCCAAACAAAAATTACAATATATTATGAAATGTGAAATCTACCTTACTGCATCTAAATTCTATATATTTATAAAAGTAAAACAAATCTTGATGTTTTTATAAATAATAACCCTTCATACCTTAATTCGCAGCAGCTTTACCTTTATGTTGATTACTGATTCCATTCTGATTGTCGAGTAGTAGATTGTACAACAGTTCTCTTATAAAGGTAGACTAGAGAGAATAAAATGTAACCATCCACACTATTTCAAAGACGATATATTCAATTGCCAACAATCCTTTATGACAGACGACATCCAACTTAAATGCTGTCTAAAGTACAATCTAAAAATCTTTCTCTCCACACCTGTGGCACTGACATGTATCACATATATGTAATAGTATTGTGACAAAATTATCTGGTGGAATATATACTCATTGTTGTATGTCATGTAGACCTTAAGACCTATATTATTGCTATAGCTGTCACAGTAGTAATTAGTTCCACAAAATCAGAGGGCTAGATTTCCCCAGATAAGGTTTGGCATGTCAATAATGATAAAACATAGTTGCAATGCTGACCTCAACCCCTCAGTGACATTGCACATAAAAAAGTTACAACTATAGCGTATCCTTGTACAACTGTAAAAAATTTAAATATACTGTTAGTTAAACGATCAATAAGTCGAGTCCATTTTGATCTATCCTAGGAAAAGGGTTGATCTGAAAAAAATTAGAACATCTGATTTTTTAGGTGCTTTCTATATAATCAGGAATACATAACCCTCTCCAGAAAACTGATTTTAGTGGTACCCCCCCATAAAAAAAGACTTTTAGTTAATATCTTCAAGATAAACATCTATATTTTTTTTACTAAATTGTACCTTTGTTCCTTCCAGTATATAGCTTGTAATAGGACCCATTTCTCCAGATGCTAATCTGTTGAGGAACATTTCCTCTAAATCCCAGTCCGATTTCATTCTAACCAGTTATCAGTAACAGTCACAAGAGAGGGACACACTTAGTCTAGACTCTCACCTCAATCAAAGAAAAGGTCTCAACCAGAGCAAAATAAGTACAGGTATTTTATGGTCAGGTATTTGATAAGGCCAAACCATCATAATGCTTTGACTTAATAGGTTAATCTCTTTGTACAAGCTTAGTCACTTCTTAACTCGTCAAGATCTATCTCAATCTAAATTATTTGCCATCCTATTTCAAACACGAGTCCTCGCTTTAAGCCAAAGTCTAATTACAAAACTAAACGGCTGATTAGAAAACTGAATGAAAACTTTGGTGTACCTATAAAAATTAAACAATAAATGTCAGTGTCAATTTAATGAAAACTTGGATGTTTTAGGCTGTGCTTAAGGGTATTTCACTTATATGACGGCAGTTTATTTCAACAATAATTGACACTAGCACCACCATAAAATATGAAGTTAATCTTCCTCCAGTGCTAAGTAAAGATAGCAATATTATTTTCAAACAGACTTAACCTGTGGGTCAAAATAAATAAACAAGAGCCTGGAGACATAAACATTTCAGAAACAAATTATTTATTTAAGTGGCCTTAATATCACTGTGCCATAGTCTATAAAGGTAATTAAGGTAACAGATTTGGTGCAGTGTGGGTCTCATAGTTGGCATCAAAATGGAAACTTGAGCTCCCCAGTATATGTCAATTACTCGTGTCACTAAGAGACAAACAATGATAGAAGCCAAACATTCATGTCTATTGAGTTAGTCAGTTGTGACAAAGATCATGTAGTATGACAGGACATGTCTAACATACAAAAACTTCCGTTCTTCAGTTTGACGAGTGAGCCAGTCCAAATTATTAACTTAATTACATATGGCTTTAACATGTGGTTTAACATTGCTTATACTTGTTGTAGTACTGCATTGATGGAACTATGGAGCACTGGATACAGAATAGTTGGACGGCTTAAAATGGAATCATCTAAACAGTTAGTCATATATATTTGTTAACTTAATACATTTATATTTGAAGTTATATGTAAACAAAGATGGTTCAGACTGGTGCGGTCAACAAAATGTCAGTCCTCTAAACTAATTGACTCCTATTATCTCTATAGATTCTGTAGGCAAATATCTACTCCCACACCTCTCAACAATTTTAACACGCACAAGCCAACAATGACCACCAATGATAGAAGACGTCAAAGTGACTTGTTATGCGAGTAGTGTGAGGAAAGCCTGTCTTAAGGCCTGTTCCCACAACATTTGAAACCGGATTAAATCTAAACCGGTTTTACCTTAAATGGCTCTAAGCCCTCTCAGATGTTTGTTCGCTCACATCAACTGATTTAAGCTGGTTTAGGTTCGCTGTCATACTCATCTTATGCATCATTGGGTTAGGGTTTTTAAGCTGGTTCTGTTCAGACATTTTAAACCGGTTTAAACGTTGAAACTGGCTTTGAGGCACATATGAAGGGGGGTCTACCGGCTTACAAACACGTATGTGCATTCAAATGAGCAATGTCAAACTGGCTTAATGCTTCTTTTGGAATTAAGCCGGTTTAAATGTGCCTGTGTGAATGGGTTTCTACAGTATTGGTACCTTGCTGTCAGCTGGTAATATGCTTGTATTGTTTACCTAAGGGCTGGTTATAAAACTGAAACTGAATACAATGCTATATTAGTTAGCTTATTTATGTCAAATCAGGTAAGAACCTGATAACTGAAAGGTTACATACTGTATCATATTTCTTGGTGCATTACTTTATGTTGGTGAAAAAATAATGCGAAATAATAATTACAAACAGTTATATTGAAGCCTAAAATTTTGTTTCCCCCTGATCAATTATTCAAGCCTCAAAATTTAATGGCCTAATTCTGGCACTTCCTTTTTAAAGGTATATTACTAGAAAAATATTCATGTTAGAAACTTCAAATTTGTAACATCTTAAAAAGCACAATGTGATCTAGTAAACTGTGGCTCATTTTTTACAAGTTTGTCCGCTATTTGTTTTAATGTATTCCGAAAAAAAATAATGCACCGTGTGCTAGTTGAGTCTTATCGTTCTTGCACTTCGAAAAATAAACCATGAAAAATGCATTCTACTTTTTTATGTTGAGATTTACTCATTTTACAATATTTTTAGAAATAATAATTGGATTGTCACCACATATATGTGATCCTGAGTATTCAAGCTTTCCAAAAATATGTACATATATATGGTACAAATCAATATTCTTTTGAATAAGAGACTAAGTATAACGGGTGTTCTGAAAATTGACCAAAGGGGTCCACCAAGACCTTAAAGGAAGAGACAACTGTTTTTTGACACAAACTTATTATTTTTATTACATATTTTCGAAAGACAAAGATCTGTATTGCACTTGCATTTGAGTAAGAATAGCTGTTAATAAGGTAATTTAAAAGGCAGGACTAAAGCCACCAGTGTTTCTGTTTGCGTATGGATACATTGGAAGGCATATGTAATAACACAGCGTATACACAAGCTTGGTCATCAAAGTGCAATGTTAATATGTTTGTTTTGCTTGGGGACGGAACACTCACTTTCGGCTTAACATGAAAGCATTCACCAGTGCGGCTATAAGGGACAGCCATGACTAGATGATATAATATCGTGTTTTTTTTCTGCTATTTAAATTAAATAATTAACGGCTATACTAATTTTGCAAGTGCAATACAAATGGTTGTCTTTGAAAATATGCAATAAAAATAAAAAGTTTAGCTCGAAAAACAGTTGTCTTTCCCTTTAAGTCCTCAAAGCTGGGGGCATAATTGTCAAATTGTTACTAGCTTTTGTTGTTTGCCAAAGTATATGCGACTCAGTTGATGGTGTTATAACACAAAAATACACAACCCTTGGGAGATTTAAAAAAAAATAACTGCAAACATTGATTATTCAAACAAAACCCCAATAAATACATACTTTGAGAAGTTGTAGCAATAATTGATATGGAGTCCTGATGGATTAAACTAGCACAGTATATTCCTCAGGTATATTCCTCAGGTGTGTAGGGTCTATGTTAACTTGTCCCATTGTGTACATATACATTGATTCCCGGTCACAGGATTACAGTTATTCAACAAAACCTCTCACACATACCCTGTAGCAAACTTAAACTGAATAGAGAAAATGGCTCTGGAATTGTCGTGAAACCATAAGTGGCCTCAAAGCCTTAGTGTTAATCTGGATCCAAACAAAATGGAACACAAAAGCCTATTAAATCAATACCAAGCCTTTGAGGTAACAATAGAGAGTAACAGAGTAAAGAGGATCAAGCTATGATTTGACCTGAACAAGACCTTCAATAAATTAACTCACACACAGCTTTCAAGTGACATGTTCTAAGGTCTTAATATGCATGTACCATTAAAATACATCCTAGGTCAATCAAACGGTTGCACAACATCAAAGTTAACAGTTTAATATATAGATGAAGTATACCATAAAGTCATAAACTACTATCTTTTTTTATTTTCATGATAGTCATGAATAAATCATCAATATTTCTGACAAATTATTGTGTAGCAATATTTTGAGGCAACAAAACATTTGCTTCTTTGTTTGTTAGTCCGTTTATTTAATTGTTAGATTGTTAAATGGAATTAATGAAGCCGTCCCAGTTTGATGGGGGAAGTGAACCACCCTGAGTGCCACTGGTGTTAAAAACAGGACAATCACAAAATGCAAGATCAAAAACCAAACAGGACAATCACAAGATCAAAAACCAAACAGGACAATCACAAGATCAAAAACCAAACAGGACAATCACAAGATCAAAAACCAAACAAGAGAATCACAAGATCAAAAACCAAGACACAATGACAATCTTAAAAAATACTAGGCAGCAAGGCTGCCAAAGAGCTCGTCTGTAGTGTTCCACCAATGAAAGGGTAAAAATGCAAAATGATTTAATATTTATGTATAAAGCTTGTTAGAGTCATTAATTTGCATGTAATGAGCTGAACTGATAATATCACTCTCCCCCATGTTGTGTAACATTTGCCCAAAATTTCAGGACAATTGGGCTATTCAATTTGGTGTTATGGTGTTTAACGCAAATTTAATTGAAAAGCTCGTCTCAATAATTAATATGCATATAATAAGCTGAACAGATAATATCCCTCCCCTCTTATGCAGGGCAGTATCCAGAGCCATTTTACGGTAAACGTATGGGCGCCCAAACTATTTCAAGCCCAAATGAATGTCAATATATTACTATTTTCATAAATTCTTGTTAAAATCAAGCTAAAGGCAGGTTCATAACACTGATTATGGTCTGAAGAATTTGGGATAGGAACCTGGGAAATTTTTCTAAAACCTGCCCTGTTATGTTGTGTGACATTTACATAAAATTTTTAGACAAACGAGCTATTAAATTTGGAGATATGGTGTTTCATGCAAATTTAATTGAAAAGCTCGTTAAAGTAATTAATATATATATAATTAGCTGAGCAGATAATATCACTCTCCTCTCATGTTGAGTGACATTTACCCAAAATTTTAGGAAAATCAGGCTATTCAATTTGGAGTTATGGTGTTTAACACAAATTTATTAGAAAGGCTCGTTCAAGTAATAAATATGCATATAATTAGCTGAACAGACAATATCCCTCTCCTTTCCTGTTGTAGAACATTTACCCACAATTTTAGGAAAATCGGGCAACTCAATTTGGATATATAGTGCTTAATGCAAATTGTATGCCATTTTGTAAAAAAACAATATCACCTAATTGGCATAATTAATATTCACAGAATTCCACCTAATTTTAATAATATCTTCCATTTTAGGTCAGGCAAACTGTGTGGAAAATTTCGGAAAATTTCCAGCAGACACCAAGGGATATAACTTAGTACTTCGTACAGGCTAGCTAAACAACAACAACAACAAAAAAGCAAAGACAGGACAGTCATGGGATGCAAAACAAAAGAATCCCCAGTCATCAAGGGAAACCCAATGGGTGAAGCAAAACCACCCTTAGCTTCCCAGTCATCACAGGAAATCCAATAGGTGATGTGAAACCACATTCAGCATCACAGTCATCACGGGAAGCCCAATAGGTGAAGCAAAACTACCCGTAGCTTCCCAGTCATCACAAGAAGCCTAGTGGGTGACGCAAAACCACCCTTAGCTTCCCAGTCATCACGGGAAGCCCAATGGGTGGAACAAAACTACCCTTAGCTTCCCAGTCATCACGGGAAACCCATTGGGTGAAGTAAAACTACCCTTAGCTTCCCAGTCTTCACTGGAAACCCAATAGTTGATGTAAAACCATCCTTAGCTTCTCAGTCATCAGTGGAAACCCAATAGGTGACGTAATACCACCCTTAGCTTCCCAGTCATCATGGGAAACCCATTAGATGATGTAAAACCACCCTTAGCTTCCCAGTCATCACTGGAAACCAAATTGCTGATGTAAAACCACCCTGTGCATCACAGGAAAACGAATTGCTGATGTAAAACCACCCTCTGCATCCCAGTCATCACTAGAAACCGAATTGCTGATGTAAAACCATTCTGTGCATCACAGTAATCACTGGAAACCGAATTGCTTATGTAAAACCACCCTCTGCATCACAGTTATCACTGGAACTGAATTTCTGATGTAAAACAACCCTCTGCATCACAGTCATCACTGAAAACCGAATTGCTGATGTAAAACCACTCCCTGCATCCCAGTCGTCACTGGAAACCGAATTGCTGATGTAAAACCACTCCCTGCATCACAGTCATCACTGGAAACCGAATTTCTGATGTAAAACAACCCTCTGCATCACAGTCGTCACTGGAAACCGAATTGCTGATGTAAAACCACTCCCTGCATCGCAGTAATCACTGGAAACCAACTTGCTGATGTAAAACCACCCTCTGCATCACAGTTATCACTGGAAACCGAATTGCTGATGTAAAACCACCCTCTGCATCACAGTCATCACTGGAAACCGAATTGCTGATGTAAAACCACCCTCTGCATCACAGTAATCACTGGAAACCGGATTGCTGATGTAAAACCACCCTCTGCATCACAGTCATCACTGGAAACCGAATTGCTGATGTAAACCCACTCCCTGCATCACAGTCATCACTGGAAACCAACTTGCTGATGTAAAACCACCCTCTGCATCACAGTTATCACTTGAACTGAATTTTGGATGTAAAACAGCCCTCTGCATCACAGTAATCACTGAAAACCGAATTGCTGATGTAAAACCACTCCCTGCATCCCAGTCGTCACTGGAAACCGAATTGCTGAAGTAAAACCACCCTCTGCATCACAGTCATCACTTGAAACCAAATAGCTGATGTAAAACCACCCCCTGCATCACAGTCATCACTGGAAACCAACTTGCTGATGTAAAACAACCCTCTGCATCACAGTCATCACTGGAAACCGAATTGCTGATGTAAAACCACCCTCTACATCACAGCTATCACTGGAAACCGAATTGCTGATGTAAAACCATCTCCAGCATCACAGTCATCACTGGAAACCCAATGGGAGAAGTAAACCCACCCTCAGCTTCACATTCATCAATGGAAACTGAATGGTTTGCTGAAATAGCAAAATAAACATTTTTAAAATCTTACCTTAGATTTTTCTTTCTGTTTATTTTTGACAAATCTGTTGCAGTTTCTCTTGGGTGAAAAGAACACTGCAGTATTCCTTGGTGATTGTAGTTCTCTGGAAATGGGTGGGAGATACAGGTCTGTATTATGTTTGTGGCTGTCATCTAGTTGACTTAGATGAAGTTCATCATCAAAGGTTCTGGGTGGTGGGGGACTCACAGGTATTGTGCCTCTCTCCCTTATCATCACTCTACCATCTTCCATTCTACACACCGACATGCCTTATTATCTGTCCTCAAATTCATCTGTAATTGAAAATTAGAAGATCTCATTCAATATACTATTCATACATCTAACATCATTTACTATTTATTTTTACTGTTGAAAAGAAACATTTTACTTGCCTCCAGCGGGATTGAACCCTGGATCTCTGGCTAGCAGGACCAGTGCTCTAATGGACCGTGATATTTTTTTATTTCTTTGTTTGATTGGGGTCCAACAGTGAACACCATACTTTTAAGGTTATTTCACTCACATGATGGCGTGCCAGCCTAATGGTTGAAGGAAACCACCCCAACACCACTGGCAACAAACAAAAACATCAGAGGACAAAACTAGGGCACTACCTTGACAATATAAAGACATCACACACATCGACTTCCATTCCTCTAAATAGCTCAGAAGGCACTTGAGCAGCAGGAAGCTCCCTTCCACCACCTGCTTTTCTTTGTAAAGCTTTTAGGTTAAACACATTGTGTTGAAAAACATACATGTTTGGAAAAACATATCAAACATTAAAAACACACTAAATATCAGCACAAATTTGAGAGCATATAAATTCAAATGATTGTCTAGAGTGATAACAGATCAGTCAATAAGAATTTTAGAGAAAAAAAAAGATATATGAACCAATGACAAGCATGGCTGCAAGAGAATTGTATAACTGCTATAATCTATCACAACCAATGTGTTAAATCCAACCGCTTCACTCAATACACTGAGGGCCTCAGGGAAGAACAGTTTCCTTATTTAAACTGACTGAGTCTTGTACCCTCGTAAAATAAAGTTATATATATATATTGTTTCTTTGGTTATTTGACTTGTATGACAGCATGCCAGTGTGACAAATAGAAAAATGATTGATTGGTATGACAGGGCATTCAAACATAATTAGAATAACAGTGTAGTTTGAGATTTTGTGTGCATCCGATTCCCATGAGCCTTTGTTGCGAAGCAGATTCTGACCTTGGGACTTTATCTAATGACAGATGGTTGTGAATGAACAAAGGCGCACAGGATTAGGTAACAAGATGGTAAGTGAGCTTACTGGTTGCTAGAGAAAGTTGTGGAGTTTATAAAAACTAAAAAATTTATGAGTTCAGGTAAGAAGTTTTTATATGACAGAGGTTTTTCACATTGATTCTGTTTGAAAAGATTTACTTTCTGTCTAGTTTGGACAAAAAATCTCAATCTGCAAGACGTTAATTATTTGATGAAGATGTATTGTCAGTATTGCATAAGCTATTTTAATGACGGTACCTGGATCTAAAGCCAACAAGGAAGGTGACCAAAAGAACACATACACAAAATTTGTATAATATAGGCTAGGGGTTAGCGTAATAATAAGTGTGGGTTCAAATGGAATAGGATATAACAATTTATACATTTTTATTTATCTTCCAGCTGGATTTTCTTTTCATTTTTCATTTCTTTTAAACAGTACTTTGAACTGAGAACACTGTATTGTCTAGCTTACTGTCAGTCTCCCATCGCCAAATTATAAAAAAAAACATTAAATACAGCCAAAAAAAGTGCTCTTCAATTTTAACATCATTCTGTACCAAAAATTAAAAAAAACAAGCGATCGAAAATAATAATAAAATATTCGAAAACTGGTGCTGTTGGAAAACCGGTGATCGGATGACATTTACCCATTAATCTGTCACATCTTTTGGGCTTCGTTCGAAGAAAATGAGTCACAGTCTGCAGTTTTTGTTATTTAATGATTAAACTGACACATGTACTATAATAAATGCAGACATGTCAACTTTCCATGTTACGACCGATTCTCTGGTTGGCAAGAACGCATTCTGAAATGCGCATGTGTGAAATTGACAAGTGTCTGATTCGTACATTTACCTTTTTTTTGTTTTAAGATATCATTATTTGCTATTTGTATCGTTGTCATAACAAAACACGATAGCTTATCAACTAATTATAACTTTTTCATCGAAAACAATAATGCTGCAATCGATCAACCCTTGTAGATTCAGCAAAATATTATATTACACAGAACAAGCGTGCAATGTACGAGTGCTGTCAAACTCAAGTGGAATTTCACAATCACCTTGCAATGCTACATGATACTAAATCCGGCTGCATTTCACAACATTTTCATACTCGCGTATAAAAGAGCTGTCACTGATGTTTGGGGTAAAGAGATGTGAAGGAACGCGGAATAACCCACACCGTGGGGTCTTAACGACTTTTGTGCAATTTGGCACGAGCAACAGCGCGGGTTAGAATCTACTACTGAATCATTTCAGACTGAAGTGAGGAAAAGAAAAACAAAACAAAATAACATGGTTAGTATTTTTTTACATTTTTTAAAAATATTTTATTGCTTATTGGATATTAATTATTACTGATTCTTTCACTAAAATATATCTACAAAAGAGTCTATAACCCTTATTCTTCAACTCAGTTGATAAATTAAGTGAGCTTGTATAACAAAGCCTAGACCTACATGTGACTTGAAAATATATGTTCTAAAATGATTTTTTAAAATATATTAATTAATTAAGAGAAAGAAAAAGTTTGAAAAAGTCCACCAGGGATGGAAAAATCAAAATAGTTATGACTGGGAAATCTAGTTTTCTTCAATCACATAAAATCATAACAATGGTTACAGTAACTTAAAATTATGTGAGTTAATTCATTCATTCTGGCATTCACTAGATTTCATTTCCTTTCCTTTTTTCAGGCCAAATTCTCAGCAGATCAAATGAGGTCTGTTTTGGACAGCCCATCACTGATACGTAATGTGTCCGTCATCGCCCATGTTGACCATGGGAAAACAACTCTAACGGACTCTCTCCTGTCACGGGCAGGGATACTATCAGAGGAACAATCGGGTGGGCGGAGAATGACTGATACCCGAGAAGATGAACAACTGAAGGGCATCACAATTAAATCGACGTATGTACAAGCATAATGTTACATTAACCTGCACCCATACAACAATATTTCATGATCAGTAGAATGCCATTGTATGAAAATATTTCGTAGCTGTTCTTTCATTGATCATAGCAAAGACAAATCTGCAAGGCTTCCTATACGAAAAAAAAAGTAAAAGTTTTTTTATGAAACAAGCTAAATTTGATAAAAAATGTTAAATAATAATAAAAGAAATTAATTGAATGTGTTAGTTTAAATTTTTTAAGAAAATAATTCTGTAACCATATTCAGAATTTGCTGCCTGTTATATTTCTTGTTCAACAGATGAAATTTGATTTTTGTTCTGTTTATTCCAGGGCTATATCATTGTTCTATGAGAGGACACAGGACCAATCAGAAGGCTCTAAATCTGGTCTGCTCGTCAATTTGATTGACAGTCCTGGACATGTAGATTTCTCTTCTGAGGTCACTGCATCATTACGTGTCACTGATGGAGCCCTGGTTGTTGTGGATGCAATCAGCGGTAAGGGATCAAAAAATAAAATGAAATAAATATGTAAAAAGTATACATAAAAATTATACAAGTGTTTATTTATAACTAATTGTGGAACTTTTGATAATTTGTAAAAGTGTTTCTATGAATTTTGTTGTACGTTTTATTTTATGGGTTTTTCTTTCGTTGTTTGTTGTCACCTTTAAGAATATCATTGCTATTTCTAAAATACATTTATTTGATCGTTTTGAGTGAAAAGTTGGCTGAATTTGTTATGGAGCATTGACTATTTTACTGTTAATATTTTCTAGGCGTATGCGTACAGACTGAGACTGTGTTACGACAGGCATTAAGTGAAAGAATCAAACCAGTGCTGGTGATTAATAAACTCGACAGATGTGTGTTTGAGAAACAAATGAGACCTGAGGAGATATATCAACAGCTGCGGTCAATCATCGAGTCTGTGAATGTTTTGATAGCCATGTACAGTGAGGATGGGGGGCCCATGGGCAACATCAGTGTGAGTGAAAATGGTTGTCTTACATTATACAGCACTTGTGTTGGTACATTAAAAATGAGTGGTTGATTAACATTGTGTAGCACTCTGGAATGTTATGTGGAGTGTTTTATGGTAGAATTTGCTAAATGTATAATTTTTTAAATTTTATTTCTGATTTTATTTTCAAATGAAACTGAGAAAAAAAAATTTTCATATATTTAATGTAATACTAAAACCTTTATAACAAAGCTCACATGAAGAGTTGAAACTACATGTTTAATATCTATTAAGTTTCCATTAATTTACTATAGAAAGTTGAATACATTTAATCATTTTCTTTATATGTTTGGCAGTTAGACCCAGCTCGAGGGGATGTTGCATTTGCTTCAGGAATCCATGGCTGGGGATTTACCCTTAAACAATTTGCCCGGATGTACTCCGGTAGACTGGGAGTAAAGGAAGAGAAAATGGTGAAGAGAATGTGGGGAGAGAATTACTATAACAGCGACACCAAGAAATGGTCCAAACGATCAGAGGATGGATTCATGAGAGGGTTTAATAAGTTTATACTGGACCCTCTGTGTAAGGTGGGTGGTTTAAGAGTTGTCTCCCTATTTGTAAAGTGAAAGTTTCATAGTTATCTCCCTTGGGTGAGATTTTTAACCTTCCATCTATTCTATACAGCTCTAGTAACAATAGCATGTAATTATTGGATATGGAACACTGCTCCTTAGTTTTTTTTATTTATTCGATAAAAACCTCAACCAGCCAATAAGAGGCCAGGAATACCACTACAATGTATGTACCGTACATTCATACAGTAATAAGAAATCTTACAGTTACAGTGAGATCTCACAAATCCTGCGATTTCAGAAAACAGGGGGTGATTTGTCTGAAATAGTTAACCTAAAGATATACATTTAGATATACATTTCTAGGTAGAAATGACCATTGTTGTATTTCAAACATATAATTCCCGTCTGGATTTGGTATTCTGGAACAATGTGTTAAATATAAGGGTTTGTAGATGTGTATTTGCCCCTCAAATGGGAGTGATCTTTCTAAATACCTACATAAACTGCATAATAGTACAACAGATACCGCAATAACAATGAGTGGATAGGCACGTGGATATTGATAAATTAAAATGGACAAATTACTTCATAAACAGGGATGGGACCCTGTGAAGGAGGGGACTGCTTTTGGCAAAATCTAAAGCTCTGTCCTTGTCAATTCGAGTAGCATGAAGCTTAACATGATTGCTAGATGTCTTCTTTTGCACTTAGTTTATTTTATGAATTTTAAGTTTGAAATTTTCTGTGATGTCATAATGTCAAGATGGTGGGGTTTCTCTCACACATCTATACAAACCATAAGCCTTTAATCCTGACGAAACTCTACAAAGATTTGTATTATATTATTCCATGGCTATTGAAATTTTGTTCAATTTCTGGTCAGTAGTACATCCACATTTGTTTTCTTCAAATGGACATTTAACTAGAAATTTGAGAATTAAAAGTAGTTGCTCTCTTTTTGAAGGGCATGTAATGATAAGGTTTTGAAAATATAGTATTTTTATTTGATGGTTATCAGCTTTGTGATTTAGATGAATAACCGCTTGACCCAGTGTTAACTGGCTGGCTAAGGTGTTGCACATAAACGGGGAAAGGTCCAATATTGCAATAACTGCACAGCACAGTTTGTGCACAAAAAACATGGTCACAATCATTAGATTTTGATAGTGTTAGTGTGAAGTTCAAAACCACATGAACAATGTATATAAATGTGTTCATAGTAAGGGTGTTATTCAGATAAACCTTTACATATATATTGTTGTTTTGTGACAAGATCACAGTGATAATTAACCAAAATAAGAGATTGATTCATTCCATAAGCTGTATCAATTCAACAGGTAATTTCACACTTAATTACAGGTGTTGGAGTTAGCGATGGACAATAAGTATGATGAACTAAAGAAAGTGACCAGTAAACTGGACATCAAACTGAAGTCGGATCAGTGGGAGAAGGAAGGAAAATATCTAATGAGGGTTGTGATGAAGAAATGGTTACCTGTGGGAGAGGCTATGTTAGAGGTGATAGCTGATCACCTGCCATCCCCTAAAACAGCCCAGCGATACAGGACAGAGTTGTTATATGAAGGGCCATTAGATGATGAAGCAGCTATTGGTAAATTTTGATATTGTAAAAAAGTATTTGTTTTTTGGACATATTTTATTGTTGAAATATATATAGGTACAAAGCAGCCAAATTCCACCTATTACCACATGTATATAAAGTAACATCGACCTCTTGAACTTTATACTACTAGGTGTACCTGACAGGGGCACGTTACATGCAGCACTAGTAAATTTAATCAACTGTTAGATGATGTCATGCCATACTGAAGTTCTATCTCTATTTTACTATTAATGATTTAATCTGGTGTTAGTGACTAATCAACAGCTGTCCCCAGTGTAAACTGTTAATGCTATATTAGAGCGGACATTTACACACATGTCCATCCATCCGTTCCACTGCCAGTTTCTAATTGGCCAACATTTCTCCATCAACTGGTGCAAATCTTAATCCACATGTTGTAGAAGTGTTGAAGATGTGGACGGAACATATTTTATTCTTCACC
Source organism: Mopalia muscosa (assembly GCA_031763545.1). NCBI lineage: Eukaryota > Metazoa > Mollusca > Polyplacophora > Chitonida > Mopaliidae > Mopalia > Mopalia muscosa. The sequence goes on along the minus strand of JARFOD010083840.1, from coordinate 9,817 downwards.
ATTAATTTATTTACTAATTGAGCACGTTTTGAACTTACATATCCCCTACTTGCTATCAGTTGAAAGATGTTTTGACACACTCTTATTAGTAATACCACTTGTTGGGGATTTGTTTTTCAGATGTGCTATGCCGCCTTACAAAATTACACCCATTATTGATCCTTTCCATATTTTCTGTTACAATATCTGTGATTTAAGAAACTGTTCTCTTTATGGGTTGTCTTTCTTTCATTACAGCAATGAAGGAGTGTAACCCTGACGGACCACTAATGATGTACGTATCTAAAATGGTTCCATCCTCTGATAAAGGCAGATTCCTGGCCTTCGGGAGAATTTTCTCAGGAACTGTAAGCTCTGGACAAAAAGTTCGCATCATGGGCCCTGACTTCAACCCATCTGCTGACAAAGATACAGATCTACACATCAAGAACATAACAAAGTCAGTTAATCATTAAGTTGTTGTATTTTATTGAAATGTTAACTATCATGAAATGCAATTCTGACATATGCTGAAGCCGCATATTTAAAATAAAGAGAATATTCAAGTGTGCCGCAAGTAACAAATAAATGAGTGAAATGTATAAATTACTGTAATTCGCAATCCATACATTATTACCACATGTCCTTTCAATAACCAGGCCTTCATAATAAAAAAAAACTTTTATTGTTAAACCAGCAACATTTCTGCTCAGTTAGAAACAGTTTATGTAATGTTAGTTTATTTTGTTACCCTAGGGCTGTAATAATGATGGCTGCAGGCACAATGTCTGTGGGGGATGTGCCCTGTGGGAATGTCGTGGCTCTGGGTGGGATTGACCACTATCTCACCAAAACCGGAACAATATCCACTTACCAACATGCCCATAATATCAAGGTAAGAAAACCCACTGATATTTAAACTCATTAATGGACAATTTACCTTTATTTCAACACATTGATATCTTTTTTCTTGTCCTAAACTTGTTGAAATGTCAACCAAAATTAAGTTTTCAGAAGCTTTTGGAAAATGCACTGTATTATTTATACACTGCTATCTTTAAAACAAATTTTGCTCAATCTACATGGTAACTTATATCTGTATTTCTTCTTTTGACAAACTTATTAAAATGTCAACAAAAATTAATATTTTAAACTTTTTATTACAAATTGTTATTATTATTTTTTTTGTGGGAGGAGGGGGGGGGGGGGATTTAGGAACACTGGGTGTCATTGGTTATTATTTGGAAATTTGTATTTAACAGAATCTTTACTGACACTGTTGTTTAGGTATTGAAGTTTTCTGTGAGCCCTGTTGTACGTGTGGCTGTGGAACCGACCAAACCAGCTGACTTACCCAAACTCATCGAGGGACTTAAGAGACTCTGTAAATCTGACAGTATGGTGCAGGTAAGGATTAAAGGACCCAGTTTTGTCTGTCATAGTTGTTTGACACCAGAATTCAACTTTTCACATCATCATGTCTCTATTATTTGAAAAAAGTTTGGGTTTTTTTTAGAACTCTGAAGTGTAAAGTGTTTTATTGAACAATGATTAATTAGTTTAAAACCAGTGTTTTCTATTTATAGATTTATTTTAGCATTCATTACGAAAAAAATTTAAAACTATTTAATTGTCATTTCAAACATGTTGTCACTTCTTGCCTTTGAACCGTAACACTGACATTCAAATAGCTGGTTAAGCTAAACTGCATCTTAGTTTATAAGTTAAACGAAGCAAATAAAAAATGATCTGATCAGAGGAATGTAATCTTGGTTATTCTCTGTTAATTGTAGTGTACGTCTGAGAATGGTCAGCATGTTATAGCAGGAGCAGGGGAACTACACCTGGAGATTTGTCTGAATGACCTTGAACTCAAATACGCTGGAATCCCCCTGAAGGTACCCACCTATTACAAATGAAAAAATAAAAAATAGGATTTCCTTGAAAGAAAGGAAATAATAACTCTCCAGGGGACAAAAATAGAAAGAACACCCTGATGCAATACAGGGTTTTCCAGCTATGACATTACGACAACAGAGTGACGTCCTTTTGCAAAATAACGTATCGGTTTACGACAAGGGAGGGCCAATCCACGAATTTGAAATTGGGCGGTATAGGGAGAATTGCAAATCAACGGGTAAACGTTAATGAAATCATATGAATTTCCTTTCCCTATGGCTTAAAATTTAATTCTTTGCAAAAGTTACAATTTTAAAGTTACAATTTCCTGAAAACTGAAACCCCCATATTAATATCACACTTGGAATAGTTCCAGAGCGTCAAGACAATGTTCAAACCTCCTTTAAAAGTCGGCAACTGATGACTCCATGTTTTGAATTAACATCGAACATCCATATAAAGTTTTATCTAGGCAAAACAATTTGGTTACCCCCTCTTTTAACATCGAAATGTTTGAGAATCGGCAAAATGTAGGAACAATAATGGCAGAATCTCCACCATTATTATTACTTCACTACGTGCACTACCTAAACATATCTATCACAATGGAGTACATGTGTGTCAAATTGCTGGTACATCACTAACATTGTTTAATATTAAATAATATACTTCTTTGTAATGTTTTCTCCATTAATAAACATTAAATTACTTTCATCTTTTCATTTATTCAGAAATCTAAACCATTAGTAACTTACCGAGAGACAGTAACGAACAAGTCTGACCGAGTCTGTCTGGCTAAGACAGGTAATAAACTGAATCGTCTGTTCATGACTGCACAGCCCCTTCCCGAAGAGCTCTCCAATCAGATTGATCAGGTAAGCATACTTTTCCTGCAGCCCAGGGCGTACGAGTTTGCACACGTACGTACATCCTGAGCAAAACGTCTTTAACGAATTTATTATCCGCCAAGCCACAGTATGTGCCATTTATTCACTTAGAAACCACAAGAAAATAGATGCTGCAGCGATACGATCTATGTTTGCCATCCAAGTTACCTCCCCTGACAACTAGAGCTGTCATGACAACGCATGCAGCTTTCAGGCATGTCGAAAGGGCCGATGACACTGTAAAAATATGGCCAGTACAAAGATATTTCTGGTATTTTAGCATCATTAAAATTGAGCAATTGTAAAGCAGATATGTTTTGAACTAACTCTCTGCCAACCAAAAATCAATTTCAAAGATACATTTTATTAAATTCAGAAAAAAAGATTTGAAGCGAATGCGGCCATGTTTGTTTTTATATTACCTGTGAACTCTTGTGACATTCGAAATCTAATGTGGTGTTCGGGTTTTTCCCCCCTGCAAATTGACCAATCAGAACACAACAAATTTGGTTGACGGATAATAATGTTGTTGATCATGAAAGTATCAAGTCATTTCTATACTTCATCCATAAAATTTGTTAGTTTGTTTGGTTTTTTTGTGTCCTACTTGAGGTTATTTCCCCCCTATGACAGCTTGCCAGCCCAGTGGGTAAAGGAAACCACCCTGGACAGATAAGCAGTATATTGTTCTTTAACTACAGAGCAACAGGATGCTCCTTCCCAACCAAGCTTTGATATGCTAGAAAAAAAAATATAGTTTTAATTATAATATTTGTAATTGTTCCACAAATTTGAAACAAAGAGATGTTGTCCGAGTTAAAGTGCAACACAGAGTGGTGTCTTTTTCTTTGCATCTTGTGATTCTCTTAAATTGTGTGCTTCCATTCATGTTAAAGGTCTTTCTTTAATCCATGCACTGGACTAGCATGCCAACATAAGAAAAAAAAATATGGCACAAAATTGTAATTTGGCAAACAAATAAAAGAAAAGTTTGATTTAGTTTAAATTAATTCAAGGTAAATACCAATCCTGTTTGTTTTTGTTTTCAGGGAACAGTGTCCTCTATACAGGATTTCAAAGAAAGAGCCAAGTATCTTTCTGATAATTTCGATTTTGACAATGCCAATGCCCGTAAGATTTGGTGTTTTGGTCCAAACACCACCGGCCCCAACCTCTTAATTGACAGTACAAGAGCTGTACAGAATCTGAACAGCATCAAAGACTCTATATGTGCTGGCTTCCAATGGGCAGCACAAGAGGTAAGCACACTTAATACCCCCCCTTATAATTTGAAAGTAACGTTAGTGACTATTTTACCTGAACCAACGACACCTGTAGGTAAAAAAAAAATTGGATATTTAATATATCTAACCAATATTTTATCTTGTAAATAAGACAGTTATGTAACGATCATCTTTTGATAATTTAGTTAAGTTAAGGTACAGTCCCCCAAATTTTCGCTATATATCTATGTTGACACGGCCTTTATTTTTTCTTACTACATTTTGTTTTTTATCTCCTTCAGGGTGTTCTCTGTGAGGAACATGTACGTGGTGTCCGTTTCGACTTGGTTGACGCCCACATTCACTCTGACCCTGCCCACATCCGTCAGGGGCAGATAATCCCAGCCACCAGACGTGCTTTACTAGGGTCTATGTTAACAGCCAACCCTAGAATGCTGGAACCGGTGTACCTGGTGGAAATACAGGTAGCTTAATTAACAGTCTTCTGAAATTCTGTAATCATTTCCTGCTTTTTGACAGATTAGTTCTTTTATCAGCAATAAATCTTATATTAAAATGTTAATATTGAATTGTCAACAATGTTTTTTTAATGTTTATGAAAAAATAGACCCTAACTTGGTTACGATATATAATTTTGTTTGTTTTTTTCTTGGTGTTTCAGTGCCCTGAGTCTGTACTAGGTAGTGTGTTTAGTTTGGTGAACAAAAAACGAGGACAGATTGTTCAACAGATACCTGTACTGGGAACCCAAGCTAACATTGTCAAGGCTTATCTCCCTGTTAATGAATCTTTCGGTAAGTAAACAAGGTTTAAAGAGGCTACAATTGCAAGTTATTTGAAATTGAAAATAAATATTGATTTTGGTAGAAATATTGAGTAGACATTGATTTTAATAGATTGATTCGTAGAATTTGGCAAAGACCAGCTGGTGTTGCTTCACATTTAGTAGCAGAACTTGGAAACTATACAGCCTATCTTTATGAAACTTGGTGGACAGCTACTGTTACTTACTATTTTGCCTCTTGATTCTAGGGATTCATCAATATTTTTCTCTAATTCCACGTTTTTCATTACTTGATCATCACAAAAACTAGATAATCTTTTTTTTTTTTTTAATCTATTGATATCAAGTCACCTACAGAATTTCCAGAGCAGAACTTGAAAAGTGTTGAGCATAGTACATACAGTTACTATCAACAATGGCTGGGCTGTTAGTATAGTCTTGCTCTTAAATTCCTTGTGTGTATGATTTGAACAGCCAATATTGAACCAGAGAAATTGCATCGACTCCAGTTTGGAGCTTCGTGGCCCTCCATACATTCCACGGCCACCTCCCACAAACCCTGCTTCTAACCTATATCTGCTCAAAAGATTCTTCATTTGTGTGTATGTTCTTAGAAAATCTGATGGAATGTTGTAGACCTTTGTTTTTTTTACATATCCATGGTAACCATATGTATATCCCATGTGAATTGTTAGAACCTTTCCTCGAGATAAATGTAGGTTACCCAAGTCAAGACCCCCAAAACTCTTCTATCTGGAGAATTAGATGACTCAGCAATTTTAATTAGTTAGTATTCCTGTGTCAGTGTGATTAACTATAAGAATATGTGTTGGTATTACAGGTTTTACTGCGGAGTTACGAAGTGCAACAAGTGGTCAAGCCTTCCCACAATGCTTCTTTGATCATTGGCAGATCCTCCCTGGTAATCCCTTGGAGACGGACTCTCGAGCTGGTAGTGTTGTGGTAGATATCCGTGCCCGTAAGGGTCTGTCCAGTCATATTCCAGCTGTAGACTTCTATGTGGACAAGCTTTAACTGCTCTCAACCAAATGTTGTTCATTTCAAAATATGTAATACACGTAACTGTTAAGATATTGTATTTAATTGGTGATGGATTCAATAGTGCTAAAAGTATAAATGAGAACGTGTTAATTATTTGAATTATTTAATTGTAAAATTATTTTTATTTATTAATCAGTTTTAGACAAACATGTTTTTGAGGGTTCAATTTAACTGAAAAGATTGTTAATGGCACATAGAATCTGACCTGTGCAACCCTGGCATCTATGTAAAAAAATATATATATAAAAAATATTCTATGAAAAATAAAAAATTGATTACTGTTACCAATGAAAGTGTTGTTTGATTATTAATTCTTTTTTTGTTTTTTTGTACTCTGCTTCTTTCAGAGTTCATGCCCTCTGACTAAGGCAGTTTATTTGAAGAATAGCAATGCTATCTTTACTTAGCAATGGAGGAAAATTGACGTTCCAACATTACAAAAACGCTTAACATGCTGGTTGAGCTAGTGTCAATTATTGTTGGAATACACCGCCGTCATATAAGTGAAATACTCGTAATGGGAAAGACAACTGTTTATCGACCTAAACTTATTGTTTTTATTGCATATTTTCAAAGACATACATCTGTATTGCACTTGCATTTGAGTAAGTATAGCCGTTAAATAGTTAATTTAACATGCGGGACTGACGTCATTGTTCGAAAACATGGTCGGTAACCAGTGTGTCCGTCGCTTATGGATGCATTGGAAAGCATCTGTAACAGCGTTGCGTATACACTAGCTTGGTCATCCAAGCGCAAATAAGCTATATATTTCTATACATATCGAAATAGCTCTTTGAGTAACACATACATTTAGCATGTTTTCCGATGACCTATGTTTTTTTTTAAATCGGATTTTTACTACCAAGATGATATGTACAATCAGTTGTTTGTGGTGGTTTGTTTTGGCGATGAAACCCTCACTTTTGGCTTTATATGAAAGCATCTACCAGTGCAGGCAATAGGGGACAGCCATGACTAGATGATATAACTACTGTGTTTGTGAACAATGACGTCAGTTCCGCTTTTTAAATGAACTAATAAAACGGCTATTTTAATTTGATTGCAAGTGCAATATATATGGTTGTCTTTGAATATATGCAATAAAATAAATAAGTTTAGGTTGAACAAGCTAAGTAGCTAGCTGGTCCACCACTACAGGCTTTTTTGAAAATATATGCTCATAATCCCAGTCAACTCACCTTTTCCTTTTTTTGTTTAAGGAACTATTTTTTTGTTCAAAGAACCTTGCAATGTCGACCATATTTGTTATAAACTCTAGTGATATACAACCATAACTATGATATTAACAGAAAAACCAGAGTTTGAAGTTGATACCTGAATTTGAGTGATGGCCATTGTGTTCACAACATTTAAAGAAATAAATATACTATAATTATGTAATAATGGCCATTCCGTGTAACATAATTTGGTGAAATGCAATACCATCCGCCGTCTTAACAGGAAGAAGATAAAATACCAAGTTTAAAGTTTATCCGTGAATTTTATTCTCTACTTATTGTGTTCACAACACATACAGGCGTGAATATGCTAAAATTATGTAATAACAGCCATTTTGTTTAACGGAATTCGGAGAAATACCATCAGCTGTATTAACAAGAGGAAGCTATATACCAAGTTTGATGTTAATCAGTGAATTTTTCTTTCAAGCTAGAGTGTTCACAAACATTTGTGATGGAAAATTGGACAGACGGACAGCGAGTAGCTTTTCTTAGTCCCCCCCCTACTATAGTAGTGGTTGACAAAAACAGTTGTCTGTCCCTTTTAGCATCGCATAAAATTCCAATCAATCAATTTTTGGGTTGGGGTTTTCCACAGTTCAGTTTGTTCTCCAGGGTATAAATTCACTCGGGTAATAATATGGCGAACAAACTGATTGGGGTTTAATGTTGTACTCACAAGTATCTTACTAATAGGATGACGGATTGTCCACTTCACACTATTCCTTACTTTAATTTAGTGGAAACCTTAAAGGATACCGCTTAAAAAAATGTCTGCAGTTGCCAGCACGATATCATGTGATACTGATATACCTGATGGTCGACCGGCAGACTGGAAACCTCACAGTAGGATAAGAAAGCCCACTGGCTACACTGTGCACCCTCTTGGTGGGTCAAGGTGAAAAAATTTTTTTTTTAAAACTAACAAAAACTGTGTGAAACTGAAACCTAATTTGTAAGTTTTGCTATGATGTACATAAACATCAAGTTCTATTCCCTGAAGTGTTATGCAAAAAGTTTGCAAAACCTGACCAAAAATTATAAAACTCGAATATGCTCTGTACAAAGTAGGTTTTCTCAGCAGAAAAAGTCCTAAGAATAGCATAATATTTTTACTTTACTTGGGAGTTTTAGGTTACATTGAAGATTATTTTACTCCTATATGAAATGACTGGCCACTGAACTATCACATCACTTCTTATAATCTTAAAGTTTGATTACACGGTCATTAATTTTGAACAATGTTGGCTTGCAGGTTTTGGGGGGCACATGCACAACCATTTGTTACTCCAATGTTTGTTTGGGGCCACCCACCGCCATTGTCGAGCCACCTCATCTGACTCTATCATACACTCAGGCCTGAGAACAGCCCATCAGGGACTTGGCTAATCTTCTTTAGCCAAGAGTTACTGTTACGAGCTTCTCTGCATTTCAACCCTTGGCGGATAATAAATGTACAATGAGAGTTTCAGCTACTCCATCTGGCGGCTAAAACGATCAAGGTTCTAGTTAACTCCCCCTGTTTACAGTTACATTTGTCGTCATTTTCACTAGCCAAATCTTCTATTAAAACAACATCTGATTGGATACGCATCCAATAAATTGCTTGTAAGCCTGTACACCCGATGATCGATGGACGGACTGGATCATGTGAACAGTACATCAAAGTAAGATTAGTAAGCACTCCTATGAAGGCATTTCAGCCTAATGGTGACCTACATGTAACAAACTAATGCACAAACCAAAAGATACTTGTAGTGCTCAGAGCACTTTGCCAACATCCCCGGACCTTCAGCTATAACTTATAATCAGTCATCAAAAACATCCCTTTAACATACATGTCTTTTTATTTCAATAAACGATACAAAACAATACATGTACAAAAGTGGTTACATAAGCCATGGAGAAAATAGGATTAGTTATTTTTTTGACAATTTGTGATAATACACATGATGTTCATCTCCAGTAAGATTCCCCGTTTTATTCTTGTACGGAATGTTCATTGCTTGAAAAGAGAGCATAAAAAAAGAAAAATGATGCATGAATGCTCGCTTATATTTAATTAACAGCAAATAAGCACCTCAAGACACTTGTTTCAATAACTCAACTGGTCTTGACAAATATTGCTGCCGTTTATATAAATCGTGCATTTTGAACGAGGGCAGAAATACAAAAAATATCGGGCGTTAATCAAGGTTGAAATATGACAATGGTAATAAATTAAAGATGATTTTATATGATAAATAATGTTATTAATACACAAATTAACCTAACTTTTTGAAAAAAAAAGAAAAAGATGACTGGGGCTTTACAGATATCAAAAAAGTTCTGGAAGCTCTTTCGATTACTAAACATTACAACCCAAGAATGAGAAACATTTTAACTTATAAAAAAAACAGAATGACTTTGTCTACAAGTTATTAACAAAAAAACTAAATTTGATACAAATATTGCCACATTAGTACAATGTATATTAGAGATTCCATATGGACATTCCAGGGAAGGGTTGGGGGAAGACTTCAGATCTTTTACATTTTTTTAGGGTGATCCCATTGTGTTTCTTGGTGTACAGTAACACACAACAGTCACTCTATTAACTGCGTACGTAGTTGAGGTTTAAAGAGATCTCCATAGGCTGGATTGTTTGATTGTTTGATTGGTGTTTAACGTCGTACTCAAGGGTATTTCACTTATATGACGACGGACAGAAATACAGGACAT
>JARFOD010083830.1:0-19062 GCA_031763545.1 Mopalia muscosa | reverse complement strand
AAAAATGAGAAATAGTATCTTCTACATCACATGTCTCGCATATGGCAGACTCTATTACTTTAAAAAGATGAAGGTATGATTTTACGGGAAAATGACCTGTTAAAAGTTTACAAAATAAAACCTTAGCTTTTCGAGATAATAAATCAATATATGGGGTAATAACATGTGGATACAATTCATAAAAAAATCTCCCAGTGCTGGCTGTTTCCCATTCTGTCTGCCACAACTGTTTAAAAAATATTTTTACTTTGTTTCAAATTTCTGCAACAGAAAGAAAAACATAGAAAAGTTTTTAAAATTTAAAGATGTCAATATATTTTACAGTGCAATTTTTACTCTAATTATCGTAAATATTTTGTTTAAAACAATATTAATTAGAGCTATTTACAATGATTTATATAAATTAGATTTTATGACACAAATCATGACAACATGGCCAGAATTTGCTGTCAAACAAGTTCTTCAAAAAGGTAACTGTAGAACTGGTGCCTAGCACTTGTAGTAATGTCTTCACAGTCAACCAATATGTGTTTGTTATCACAAATTTCACATTTTGTTTTTGATTTATCGTTATCAAGAATGTGCTTTTTTTAAGGCGAAAACCGAAGCCTATACGACATCGCGCTAAAACCACATGGTCTTTTTACGACATTTCATGGGAGTAGAAATTCAGAACAATAGCAGGATTCTCCATCCCATACATCCGGCCAAAGATTGAACATGTAATTGGAAATTCTTGGGTTGATATCTTTATACTATACTCTCCCAAAAAAGAAACGCAACATCACATACAAAATTTAAAACATGAATTCTCCCAAAAATTATGCTGATTGAGACATGGCAACATAATCATTTAATAATGTAAATGATCACACGTGACTTTTGGGTCAGTCTTCACGCTGCAGGAGTAAGGCGTAAAGAAAAACTTAGGGCAATTGCACGTGCAAATCATGCCTTAATGAGTATAAAAGACATAGCTCTTCAATTGAATTCAGTTGTTAAATTGTTTCTTCAACCTGCTACGATATGTCAAGACTAGACGCAGCTACCCGGAACGGTGTCATTGGTCGTCTCCTGGCCGTTGAATCATTGAATGCAGTCGCTAGCCTTTATCATGTCCACCGCAGCACGATTTCCAGGCTCTTCCAGGGGAACCAGCAATCCGGTCAACGTTCTGGTCGACATAGGTTCACAACAAAATCTGAATAACCAGTGTGCTTAAGTTCAATGTAATGTGATGCTTATTTCTGTATTTGAAATGATGTTGAAAATTCTTATTTGGATAAAAAAAAAAATGTTGCGTTTCTTTTTTGGGAGAGTATATATTTCAGATTGTGTAATTGGCTTGTTGGGTGCTGCTTTTACTCCCCTGTCTATAACTGTGTTTCCAGAGATACTCAGTTGACTGGGTATCCAGCAAAACAGGAGGTCTGCTTCACTGACTCATTAACCTTTCTATTCACAGATAATCTGTCGGATTGCTGGATGTTTGATCTTAAAGTTATCAACAGGTAAAAGGCAATACAGTGAACCATTGCATATAACGGATTTCTGAAGATGGTGCTTGTCGATTAGGCCTAGAGCCAGTGAAACAGCCGTGGTGTCAGCAGAGAAGATAGTTGAAGCTGAAGGGAGGCGTAGGTAAGTAACATGCTGCGGACAAACTGACTCAGCTGCCATCCTATCCTCAGTCTTCAAACCATCGATGTTGATTAAGGAATGATTCTTGTAACCATCCGTTTTCTCACTAAATGTCTGCGGAAAAAGAAGCAGACGTGTTTCCGACTTCTTTTGATCTTATGAATCAAATATGGGCCTGGGTCTGGAACCCTCCAAAGCTGAGAAGACGGAAAAAAATAAGTGCTTTGTCTTCTAAAACAATTACGCTCCCTCACGGGGCCATGGCCTTGCAGAATACTCCCTCGGCTCCCTTGGTCGATCGTAAGAGGCGAGAAAAGAGGTTGCTTTCTGTTGCTAAAGGGTAACGGAACGCAGATTTGTTTGTGATGTTCTGTATTTTTGTCCGTCGTCATATAAGTGAAATACCCTTGAGTACGATGTAAAACACCAATCAAACAAACAAACTAAAACAATTACAACATTTGCTAGATGTCTCATGCGCACCATTTAGCCAAATGAAAGACAATAGCCCCAAATACTGGGGTCTCTACTGGAAATTGAATATCAACTTGAAATAGACTATTTCAAGTCACAGCATACAAGCGAACAAGCCATCCCGATAGCATGGAATGTAAAACCAGGTCTACAGTACTCTACAAAAGGAAATTCTACCCTGATGACCCTGCTTACAACTATGTTTTTAATTCACTTTTTTATGGTAGTCCTACCGAAATGATTTCATTAAGGAAATGCCCGGGTATTTTCAGCAGAGATTTTGTCAGAAAAGACAGGGTTGAATAATTAAGATATGGTGGCAGCAGTATGGTTGCAGGATGAGGCTTTCTTTCGTCTGCCGTCAGCTTATTCGATCTCCTCTCTTAGAGCTAAAATAATTTCAAACGCTGTAAAAATAATTTCCAATCACAATCTTCAGATAGCCTTAATCTGCAGTTATTGACATGAAAACAAAAGCAGCCCTCAACAATCCCATTTTTTATGTATGATATGTTTTAAAGATCTCACCCCAAAACTTTCTAAACACATTTTAATCGTTGTGCCGTAAGCCTTCTTAAGATCGGGCGAAATATATGCGAAATGTTTTTTTTGCAGACAAACCATATACTTACCCAGCTGTGTTCGTTGCTGTGTTAGTTTGGTGCCGCAATGATGGATCCGGATGGGGCGCTTTGGTGCTGTAGTTGTTATGCTAGGTCCACCTCATCGAGACCGGTTTTCTAAATATTTGAAACGCTGAAACCTTTTTCCAAAGACGTGAAATGGAGCCCTGTCTGACGTTCATGTGCCGTGCGACTTCCGACTGCGATTCAACTTACTGGAGGCGGCCAATCGCAATGTTTCGATTCTCAAGGTTAAGTCTCGGCATGTTGTTAGTAATATACGAAATTGGATGTGCACATCGTTGCCAGAATAGCAGCTTTAAATAACCATCACCACGCCAGTATTTTCCCCATTTTTATTTGCATTCCTCAAAATCTGAATGTTTTAAGTGGCTTAAAACAAAATTCCACAGACACGCACCAAAACGCGTGTTATTTCTTTCAGTAGGGTTGGCCGCCTGGTCACATTCCAAAAGCATTGAGAAACATAACCATCCCTGACCATTGTATACAAGAAACAGTGTTTTGAATTCAACACTAATCCACAAACCAAAATATGTTCGAGAGCTATATGTATAATCTATTGTAATCACTTGGAGTGCATCCCAACAACAACAAAGAGAGTCTTGCAACGTTATATCATTCAAAAACCCTAATTTATAAACAGTATATCGTTTAAAGATACACATCAGAAGTATAAAGATAGTTTGTCGAAGGAAACCTTAACCTACAATACAGAAACGACCAAATTTTGGCCATGTGTGATGTAGTTTGCATTGCTTATCTCATCGTGTTCTCCTACTCCCTCGATTATCTTTTAATAGCAGAGCGACGATTATGTGCTATACATGTTTTCTCACAGGCAACTCGATTTAGTAGTCTAATATTTAGCGATGTAGTATATATTATAGACAACTTATAAACACAAATGTTAGATAAACTGTGTCGCTCTGTATTGCGGGTTGAGCTAGTGGGTTGTACTTAAACAACCATACTGACGAATGAACGGGTAATGTTTTGTGAGATGAACACGTATTGTGGAGTTTAGTTTTAGAAGTTCTCAATTTACAAATGTATCTTAGCAAAATGAAACTTTTCTATAATGGCATATCTGTTTTTTTAACATCACATACGCCTGTAAGCGTACGTCTTGAAATAATTTCCAGCTACCTTAGTTTTAATGAGATATACCCTTTTTAATTGGAGACCTTTTTCCTGACTTTATGAAATTTTCTCCGAAAGTTGATGTTGTCGCCCATGGTGTAAAAGACACATAGGTCACTACTCACATGCCCCTCTGAAGTCGCCCTCTAAATTAAGGCTTTTTTTAAGGCAGATTTTGTGGTTCGCCGTCAGAAAACGCATACATACCAAACCGCTAAAAAAACAGTTTGTTGTAAAATAGTTTACTAATTCTAGTTAAAAGCATAATTATTATTCCCCACATAAGACCACATGTTTTAGATTATATGGCGTAAAGACAACGCTTGACCCATTGAGGTAAAATGCATAGTGTTAAACGTTTAAAATCAAAATGGTCTCCTTCGTGTAGGTTCCCCTTCGACGTATTGCAATGATTTTACAGAAACAGTTTTAATCAAACAGTACAATGAACTGAATCGGGACAGATTCCGAATTTGGACATAGGATTTTAACAAGTAATAGTTTTAAGTGTATTCGAACAGACAGCGGCAGCGTTATGTTCTGTCAGGGCTGAAATTTTGTACGATGCTGCAGCTCCACAAACTATTAAAGATATTTAGGAAAAGTGTGTCTTAAGGTTATCATAATATTTCCAGGTGGAGATGAATGGGTCGGAGAGGAGAAGGGGCACAAGAAGTTCCAGGCTGTGAAGAATGGACAGAAGATGAAGTACTAAACAGAGACGGATACAGAATAGACCAATAACATCTTGCGGGAAGAAAAGACTGAGGCGGAGAAGGGCAATAGAAGGAGAGAAAACCCGAGAAATAAGAAAAGCACACAAAATGTGTGGATTTAATAGAATGTGCAAATGATTAAAGGTTATCAAAGTGGAATTAAAAGTTTAGATCGAAAGTTCTTCTTTACTCATCTCCTGGATGATATTATTTGCCCAAGTTTTATTTGCCTGGTCAATAACTCTATAAAACTGAGCATTACACTGAGCTTTCCTAAAGTAATTAAAATCTTAATTGTTAGGAAGGATTGGTCCTGAATGTGCCGCTTTCGGATATCAATGTGGTCTAGGCACTGGTGAATAAGGAAAAAAGTGTCTTCTCCTGTCTAGCAAAGAACGAAAAATTTGGATTTTTTTTCAAATTGTGAAATCTATCTTATCTATTGGCAATTTTGTTGTTAAGCCATATAAGATGAGCCTAAATAGTATTAAGGACACAGGTGCCGATAGTGCTTCCGGTTCAGAAAGATTCCCCGCCTTTACCTGTGTGAAAAATCGTGGCCCTTCTGTCCAGAGCCTCTGATGCTCAGTAGATTATAGTACTAAATCAGCTACCCAGAAACCCCGAGTTCAAATCCTGATGGAGGTAAACAGAGTTGTATTTGTCAACAATGGATATATATCCCGCCCATATTGCAAGTTAAGGTCAAATGGTGTAATTTTAAATCTGGTGGTGTGTTCTCAACTCATTTGCTACAATTACAACCTACACAACCCTTTGCAATATTTTGTACTATTGAAGGTGATACAGGAATTGTTTTTGAACACCGGCTTAGCGGGGAGATCAAATTATCATGGCAGAGAACCAAAGTCGTTTCAACGAAGATGATGATAAATACGTTTACCATACGTAAGATGTCGTTTATGGCCACGACGTACCACCTCAAACATCAACCTGCGAATACGTATCCGCTGTGTAATGCCACACATTTAATTATTTAAAATCAAGCATAAGGCTTCCTATTGATTGTTGCATCCTTGCTATATTTACTCACGCTTGGTGATCCAAGTTGAAGTACTTTATGACTTGGTCTTGAAACACATAATGAAACCATTACTGATCTAATCATCAACAGCACATGATAAGGTGTCAATTGAGTACATGCTCATACGAAATGAAATTCCCGTCGGCTACCGTCAGACATCTATTCAATTCGTTAAACCAAATGGAAACAATTTGAGAATTAATACGTTTTCATTTTTTTAATCTTGAACAGCATTTATTCTAAACTTAAGTAGTATTGATTGCTAGTTGACCCAGCCCCATCATAAAACACCTTCATGTTTCTCAATATAAACAGCGACAGACTTAAACAAAGGCCATCCTTTGCATTTCATTGCACAGATTTCTTTGTGTTGCTTCGGGCATCCTCAGCTGAAACACTTCGTCTTCTTTTTGTTTTCAACTGACGACCGTCTGCTCGCAATCTGGTGATGCTCAATCATGGTCTAGGAAAAACAAAAACATTTATATCTGGAATGGTAGCTTCTCCAAACATCTTCTTTTAGTTGATTCACAGCAACTGTTCAACTACCAGAAAGACAACCGACTGACCATTCGGAGATTAACATGATGTACTGTGTTTGGAAAGGTCCAGTTAGACAAAATTGGATACGAAAAGAGCACTTAACAGTGGCTTTGCCATAGGTTTGTTGCTCTCATAATACTTCTCCACTATATCAATACGGTTCAGTCAGAGTCTAATCAAGGTATTAAACAATCCTAGTTTATTTGGGTGATGTCTATAGCGTTTCAGTTTTGTTTCTCAGTTTAACTTGATGTTTTTGTCATAGCTTAATAAACACATTTCCAAAGATAATAGTATTTATAACAATAAAAAAGTCAGGCTATAAAAGGTGCTTATTTTAATGACTATTTTTTCCATGTTTTTTTTTTTGGTAATGGAATTGTCCTGTTTTTTTATATCCAGGAATCCTTTTTGCATTTAGCCTGGAGGGATTGTATATAGAAAGGGAGGAACGAGGACTTTTAGCCCATTATCGAAATACCATCCCTAAAACGACTACATCTTTACGCTTATATAACTGGCTTACGATGAAATGTTTTTGGTTTTTTTTTGCCGAAGCGAATTACTCAATTTTACTCAAACTGCATTTGCGTCAACATACAATCAAGTGATTTCCCTCTTTATAAGATAAGATTCCCTACTGTGGCTTCCATTCAACAAACTGTAATTCTGCATGTTCATCAGAATTAGAGAAAATCTATAAAAACATGGTTGAGGCCATGTTTGTGATAATGAAATAGTAGTTCGCCAAGGCTTAAAGCACCCACTGTTACAAAATATAGATAAATAACAACCAATGGCATTATTGCTTAGGAAAAAAAAGGGAAAATATAAATATTGCTTATTTAAAAATTCAGATGAATTAGATATGTTGTAACTCATTTTGAACAATTACTCATATACCTTAGGAATTGAGCAGGTTTCGGCTGACGTGTCAGTGCACTTGGCATCATTTTGCAGTACGGTACCATTGCACTGAAATAATTTTATACCATTTCTCGGATAATTTAACGCGGAGCACTTTTAGAACATTTGTCCACTGTGATGAATATTCACAATTTGTCTCTCTACAATTATCTGGCTTTCAGAACAGGGAAAGTACAGGATGTGCACAGAGTTTTATACTGATAACAATCAATAGCCATGTCAATCTGTCTTGATTGCTACCATAGTGACCACCATTGCCATTTGAGAGTAACCAGGGGCAATTCAGAGCTCTAAACCTTCCTAAGTGGGTATCTTTACCCAGAAGTGAAGTATCAGAACAAACTAAAATGAACCAAATGACACTTGTGCTTCACAACAATTCTACTCAGACGCATTCAACATACTTGCGCTCCAAATGCAATTAGTCAACGTTTAACTGCAGATGTACATCTATAGGGGAGACCCGGGGCACATTGCAAAACGTTTTAGTTGAAACACTGTATGTAAGCCAATAAGTCTACCAGAAAGTTCACATAACTACAGTACATAACCACATTATTCAGCTATGTACTCTCTGATGCAGAAAACAAAACAAGAATCATGGTATTTAATACGTTATAGGAGGGCATAAGCAAGATAATGTAGTTCCCCAAAACGTCTAGTATTAATATTGTACCAATCAAACATACCCTAAAGCATCTCAGAGATAATAGAATCAGACGAAATCAATGCAATGATATTCAAAACACAAGCCGGCTTTAAGAATGATATAGCACATGTGACAATATATTTATATTATATGTTAGTATCCAAAGGAACCTCTCAAAAGGAAACAGTAAACTTTATGAGGTCTTCATCAACTTTAAAAAGATAGCTCGTTAGAGATTATTGTTTTAACTTACGAAATATGGCCTGAGCGGGAAAATACTCAAATGTCTCCAACTTGCCGGATTTGGTTGTCTACTAGGATTAAGACAAGGATGTGTTTTAAGTCATCTTTTGTTTTCCCTACTCGCTGTGTACAAAGACGGTGTTCAGTTAAACCCAAATATAATTGATCTGTCAATCTTGTTATCTGCTGATGACTAAGGGATCAGTTAAACCCACATTGAAATAATACCACGATTCAAACATTTAGGAACATTGTGTGATGTACCCTATACAACTTTCTATAAAGTCTTTGATTCCAAAATATTGCCAATACTAAGTTACGGTTCAGAAAAATGGGGTCCAAAACAATACTATACTTTAGAATGTGTACAATACTCTGCAAAAAATAAGGAATACGAGATATCTATAATCAAAATTGGACCGAAACAATACATAACAATACTAGGTACGACGATGTAAAAACTTACATAGCCAGTACGACATTGTCAGAAATTAGAATGGAGCTAACTCACTTCCGGGTTGGAAATGCAGGCCTTGCCGTTGGGAGCGAAAAACACGCTTATGTTATTAAAAGTAAGTGACCTTGTCGGTGTCGACAATATTGCGAACAAAATTGCAATCTTGGAAGGAAAGAACGAGCGAATTTTTGTCTTTCCTTCACCCAAAATGTTGATATGGCACGAGTGAATTAAAACAGTTTCAAGTAATCACACGACGTGGCTTTGGCAATCGCGGGATCGGTTTTAAGGACAATCACTACCAGTTTTGCACAGTAATTAGACAGGGAACTGTGTGAAAATAACACTCCGTCGTCATATAAATGAAATACCCTTTTATAAGACTAAACCCCCATCAAACAAACAAACCTGACATATTATAATAACATAACCGACGATGTCCTTAAAATCATTCGGGACGTTATGGTCGTCTATCTGTGCAAATTACCCCAATGTAAGGCACAGAGCAAAATAAATGTCTTTCTCGTGCTTTTCAAGCGATATTTGATCTCATTTGAGAAATACAGAGAAAAACATTCATTTACGGATGGGGTCGACATTTTACCCAAATACAAGGGGAAGTAACTCTGTCTCCCAGGGATAATAACTCCATCCAAGCATACAGTGAAGTTCCCAGTCATTGACAATGCACCCCGATGTGGCGAATAGTGATAAATACACCCTAATGTGACCTATTTAGGCTATAATATTACACTGATCAGAAACCTCCACTCAATTACTTCACATCAAAACCAAATACTTCACAAAAAACTAATTTCCAGGACCAGAACAAATAAAACAAGACAACACACCATTTCAAATAAGAACTATATTCGAGGCTGACAAAAGGAAATCCGTAATGGAGGTCTTACGCCATATAAGGCAGGGAGTAACAATATGGACGTTTTAACCTTACACAACGCTCTACATGGCACAGTTATCTCATATAACGCCCTTAACGCCAATTGTCTCGTTCTCCTGTAAGGTAATTCACTTCACTACTCTGATATGACACATCGAAGCGCTTCAAGATAGCGCACACATTATTAATTAACAGCAGACACACTTGCATGTCTGTATCGCTTTAGGCACCTGGTCAGTCTACTGAGGGTTTCCTGCGTCCTCGCTGCTGAGATGTAGACTAAGATCTCTTCTATGTTTGATCGACAGTTGGCCAGTCTTCACAGTACTAACGACAGTCTCTCACGACATGTAATTCATCCACAACAGTCTCTGTACATCAACTAGGGGACATTCCCGGACCCTGACAGCTCGATCAAGACTCTGTTTTGAAGCGGATGTTTATTTTAGTTCGTGAGATTGACCTTTTTCTTCGCAACAAGGTATTCAGTCTGATACATATTAATCTGTGTTTCCCTATGATGACGTTGTTGTTTGATACGTTATATTCTGGCTACTCATGGTAGTAGTTTGCGTTAATCTGACCTTTAACATTTAAGATTATCCGTTGAAGTAATGCATCTATAATTTTTACTAGGGATTGTCATCGGTCCTCAAAATGTCCACTGTACCATACGACTAGAGCAGCGCCTTTGTTTCCTTGTTAGATGTTTCCTTGTTAGATGCCAAGAGCATACTGGCGACTGCTAGCTTCCACTCAAAGGACATTCAGCACAAATCACCTACTATACACGGATTGGCATGATTATTCATCGGTACCATACAACGATTCCATTGAAAGGAAATTCAGACAGAACTGCAATAATCCCGCAATTTTTTTAACTTCCTTTGTAATGTTGACAGCCACTATACTATGTTATTCCAAAATAACGAAAATACTGTTAATCTTCACATTCTAAAAGACACAAAAATTATTCACAGCCACTATACTAGTCAGAGATTATGATATATGTGATAATGTGGCTTAAAGCTAACGTCGTACGACGCCTCGTAGTTGACACGGACCCAATTGCCGATGTCAAACCACTAACTTTAATCGACAAGGTCTGATTAAGGTAATTGCAGGATTTTGCCGCAGGTAAGCTCGCCAATGAAGTCCAGAAGTTGACATTGTGTCTAATGTAAAATCAATACGGTTCCGAAGTAATTTGAAATAATACAGTGTTAGAAAATGTTTGAATATATCATGCTTTCAAGAGAGTAATGAATCCAGCAATTGTACCTATAAATTGATGTATTGAAAACGCAGTATTGATACCGGTTCCACATCTGCATGCTGTAAATCATCGACCTAGTGCCACGTTGAATTGGTGTTTATAAACGATCAAGGTATCAAATCTACATGGTGTTCACCACAGATACAGGTAGGGATTGACATAGTGTTCAGCACGGACACATGTACCAAAAAAAGTTTGATATCCAGCACCGGTGCAGGTATTAAATTAACACGACTATTAATCGTGAAACAAAACATGCACCTAATTAAGACAGTGTCCAGAAGTAAAAACTATACCGTAAAAACTTGATTTTCAGCACCGATGCAGGCTCTTGATCAACATGGTGTTACGCGCCCATGCAGGAAGTTAGTTAATTAACTTGGTGTTCAGCACCGAAGTGAGTAAAGAATTAACATAGTTTGCAGCATCGAAGCGGGTAACTGTTTGTCTAGTGTTTAGCACCAAAGAACCTTCCAAATGAACATGGTGTTCTGCGTTTACCAGCGATTCAACACTGTACCTGTACAAGAAAGGACAGCCTGTCTAGTCTTGACAGTTATAAGATATATCAGCAGTTCAAAATTAATTCCTTAACAGTAAACACTGATTAAGATAAACAGTTGATCACAATTTCCATGTCCTCGAAGGTATTAAAAGATAGTGCATTGGAAACTAAAAGAAATCAGAGAATTGATGCACCGACATTCACAGGGTTAAAAATATCAACAAAAACAGTTGTTCTCTAAGTCGACCATTTCTAACCTCCCCAGATACCAAGATGACCACACAATAGAATGACAAGCTGTCTAACGCTTTCAAATATCAAGGAGGTAACCCCCTTGGCTTGGTTGTCCAAAAATCCCGTTAGCCAAAAGTCGGTTAGATGATGTTGCGTTACAAAGAAATTTGACGTCATTTCAGAGTGAAGATTCATTTTGACATAATGTCATCTTACATATCTTAAACTTAACAGTGTTTCGAGCAACTGGTCGTAGGAAGTTTAGTTGAAGCCATACCCATTCGTAGATAGACACCTGGAATCAATTCGGTTCAAATCCCTTCAGCAAATGAAAAATTATTTTAAAAATAACTTCTATTAAGCACTTATTGCTGTCTTTGTTAACCATACTGATTGCTTGTATATATTGTCTTATACCCGTTTCCACAGTTGCAGGCTTTCTAACAGTCAAATATATATACTTGTTTCTGGAATAGGTATGTATACCTAACCATTACCTTTCATATTAAAAGGGTATAAAATCTGTACCGAAACGGCGTATCTGGGCAATGGCGCTACAAAAAAAGGCATGTACATACCAAAAATTGCTCCCGGCAATCAAAACGTACGTCCATGTACGAACTTTTTATTCAAGAGGTTAGTGTAATTCGAGCCGCCCTTGCAGCTTTCGCATTTGTTGCTTAAGTTAGCCTAAGTAATTATAAATTGAATGTAGACGTTGTTTTCTGACAATAATTGTACGGAGTGGAATTCAACCCAAATTTAATGTCACACTAAGGAACTCTACCAATTAGATTTGCATATGTAAATGGGGGGTACCAGCGTGTGTGCTAGTTTGTGGTGGGAGTGGGGGCGGTAGGCAGACGGTCACCGCTACCAATTGTTCTGAATTTAATTTGGACAAACATTGGCATCTACTTATTTTAGGTATATTAGAGTTTTATCCAGTCAACTGTAATAATACAGCTTTACGGTATTTAGTGCAGTCCAGATGAGAATAGAATAAATTTTATAAACGGCAGATTACATGTGAAGATTTGAATTGAGTTGTCGGGTCACTACAACTGGGTGTTTTGCTGCGACTAATGAATTTACACACTATTAATCTTATGCAGCCAATGTTATGTCTTTACCTCCAAAGGGGAGAGGTTCTGGGCCGCAAAGTCGTTGTCAATTGTGAAAAAGGTTTCCTATTCTCAAACTGTTTGAGACAGCGCTGATAATTAATAGAAGAGAGCTGTTAACCTGGCACATGTTCTCTTAAGATCACCAGAGAAAACTCTCAGCTCGTGCACTTCGATCAGAGAAGGTACATAGAAAAGGAACGCACAAAAATAGTCAAAGGCAATTTAAGGCAGTCAAGCAGTAAATGGTGACAACAGTGCTCTTCTAAGTGTCACCGGTGGCAATATCCGAGCTCTAAACCTTCCCAAGTGGGTCTCTTATCCCGGAAGTGATGACTTAAAACAGACTGACTAGCCTTAGGGGATACAAATTCTTCTCCGCAAAACTACTCAAATACTTTCCCCATTAAAACACTTAAGACATGTTGTCTCCTGTATGTGACTCAAGGCAGCTGAAACTGAAAAGAATAGATTAAAATATTTAATAACACTAGTGTAGGCAAACAATCCAGGCTAAAAATAATAAACGAAACCCTCCCTTAGATCTTTGCTCTGTATATATAATTATGACAATAATGAAAAGTAACACATACATTTAAAGTTATGGATGAGTATTACTTATATCACAAAAGAGTAAGTCAACTAGATATCCTTTTTACAGAATATTGATAATGCTATTTTAAAGTTTTATGAAACTAAAATATGGTTTAAACACATTTAAGCGTTGTGTTGCCTTCTTGATTATTGCAGTCGCTTAAATAGGGGTCAGTAGTTCTCATAATTACCATTCCTAGTTGTGTTTACTTTAAGTTGTGTGGTCGGACAAAGTTGTGTTGCCTTCCTGATTACTGCTTGTTGCTTGGATTGGGGTCAGTAGCTGCATATAGAAAATAATTTAAAACATCGAAACAGGTTAAATATAAAGAATTTATAAATCGAGTTGAAAACGAATCTGTTTCAAACCCTAAAAGATTATGGGGTTTCGTAAAATTCAGGCATAGCAATTTGACCCCTCAGGGCGTTAGATACAACGATAAAGAGGCAATGTCACATCAGGAGACTGTGGAGTTATTTTCTGAATATTTTCAGAATGTATTTAATTCGCCTAATTGTAGTACGGATAGCCTTCCTGAATTGGAAGATTTTAGTAAAGATATTCTATCTTGTGTACAAATCTGTTCCCAGGATGTAGCAGAAGCCCTAAACAATGTGAACATTCATAAAGCTTCTGGTCCTGACAATGTTTCTGGGCGATTTCTTAACGAATGTTCGAGTGAACTGTCAATTCCACTAACATTATTATTTAAAGCTTCACTCTCACGTGGTGTTGATCCAGTTCAATTAAAGAAGGCTAATGTTGTCCCGGTCCATAAGAAGGGAAGTAAGCATGATGTATGTAACTATAGACCAGTCTCTCTTCTTCCATTATTTTCCAAAATTTGTGAAAGGGTCGTTTATGATAAGCTTTACCCTTTTGTGAAATGTAATAT
Source organism: Mopalia muscosa (assembly GCA_031763545.1). Taxonomy (NCBI): domain Eukaryota; kingdom Metazoa; phylum Mollusca; class Polyplacophora; order Chitonida; family Mopaliidae; genus Mopalia; species Mopalia muscosa. The sequence goes on along the minus strand of JARFOD010083830.1, from coordinate 5,050 downwards.
TATAGGTGAACAGCATGGATTTGTAAAACACCGAAACACAGAATGTAACATAATATCATTTGTTGATGTTCTCGCAAAGTGTTTCGACTCGACATAACAAGTGGATACCATATTCTTGGACTTTAGTAAAGCATTTGACCGAGTCTCCCACCAACTACTCAGCCAAAAGGTTCAATATTTTAGGTTTAAGGGAAGTATTTTAACATTGTTAAAATCGTATCTTACAAATCTCCACCAGCGCGTTACAATTAATGGCAAGGAATCTCTATGGGATCCTGTGCTATCTGGTGTTTGCCAGGGGTCCCTTTTGGGGCCCCTGTTATTTGTGCTGTATGTAATTGATGTATATATCGCTGTATCTCATCGTCAAGTTATCAATGTATGCTGACGATACTAAACATTTCAAGACAATAAAATCCACTGAAGATACAAAAGAACTGAACAGAGACTTGGCTTCTCTCTCTAGTTGTGGAAATTGAATCTCAATGAAAATAAATGTAATGGGATATCTTTTTTCAAATAAAATAACCTTATTGTATATGAATACGATGTAAAGGGCAAACAGATGGAAGGCGTCAATGAGATCAAAGATCTAGGTATTATCTTGACATGATCTTAACTTTAGGAAACATATGAATACTATTGTTAGCCAATCGTATCGATCAATTGGTTTTCTGAAGCTAAATGTGTTTCTTTTGCCGGCCATAAATCTCTGGTATTTATATATTGTTCGATAGTTCGTTCAAAACGTTATTATTTCGGTCAATTTTGTAGATTCAAATTTTATAATTAGTTCAAAAAGAGATAAGAGATCAATGAGTTTTACAGTACAATGCACGAACTTATCCACAATAAGTTCATAAAAACAAATGCATACCCAAAATATGTATTGCAATCTTGTGAAGCCAGCCTGCATGTTGTGTCGATATCGATAGATTTTTGTCTGTTTGATATATTGGTTATAAAAAAGTGCCATCACAGGTATTCATACAGTTATTAAGCTAATATATATAGCATATATATGTACATCTATACAGTACACACGGCAGACAGGGCAACACACAATGAGGCAACATAGGTTGATGTTTGTAACTCGTTATTGAGACATCCTTTATTTGAGGGCTGACGTCACCAAGACAGGCTGATAAACATTAACTTCATTGTTGAAGGCGGCGAAACATACAACTAAAGGATCCAAAAAAGAGAGGCACTGTATTCAAGTTACTGTACGCCATACGAACCATTTTCTTGTTCCAATATACACCCTGATTTGAAGCATAACCTATCGATTTGTGGGTCACACAACATTTTGGACGACAATAACTCATAAATGTGTTGGCTTACGTCAAACACTAAAGACGCGTGCGGCCCGCATCTCGTAATGTTGTGTTTTAAATTCCTTTGCAAAATGCGAAACAAGAGACTGAACGTGGCATGAAAACGCCCCATTGAGCGGCGAAACCTTTTGACCCAATCTCCCTTTGTAGTCACGTGTTTTATTGCTTTACAATCGAATGTCACGTCATCGTGCCGTGCATTTCATGCTATGCATAATGGCCAACAAGTACACCACTAGAGACTTAAAGGGGTGAAAAAAAAGTCAATGTGATGAATAACAACCCCGATGTTACTCTGTCTGCAGTTGAGTTCAATGAATAAAAGGCACCTTAGACACATTATTAAGTCATCTCGTTCATAGAATTAAACGTGTTTTTATCTGTAGGTCTACTGACGCCGTTGTAATAGTTACACAAAGGCGATATACATTCTGGTGTCTAATTTTGGCGTTTCTCTTCATATTTGAAATTATCCGGATTAGATCGACTGGCTGTCAACTGTGACAGTCTCGGATGCATCTCGAATAATACTCTAATGAGTAAATATTATCCTCAGACACACGCGAGGCGGCAAGGTACAGGGGCAGGGGCTGTCTGTATTAGTATCGACCTGTTTTCCCCACAACTCAATCGGCCCGTCTTTCCTTTTGTGGACATTTAGCCGTAGTTAGAGCTAGGGTGCGCTGGAGGGACGATTCTACCTGCTTACCATCGAGCCACGTTTGCGATCCCTTTTATCTATGAATCATGCAGCCGTTACGATAATAATCATGCGACTGAAATTCCATAACTTATACGTAAACAAAACATTTCCGCACATTACAAACACATTTTGTTATTACAAAGGGTCAAGTCGCTCCTTAATTTGGAGCGTTGAGGGGCATATAAAGAAAATTGGGTCATACTTTAAGTGACAGTCAGGTTTTTAAGCCCAGCAAAAAGGTAAGCAAAGTCGATTTTGACAGCTGAAAATGGCTACAATTTTTTTAATTTGTTTGGATATGTAGAATAAGATATTTTCAAACTCAAGCCCGCGTTTTGAGATTATATCTCGCTCGTCGAACAATTTTAAAATTAAAAGTCAGGCGAAAGAAGAGGTGACATTCTTCATAATACACAGGGTCTCGGTGAATTAACATATATTAAGTGAAGTAGAGCGTTCTGTTTAGATCTGTGATTGTGTAATTAGTTTTTTTTTTTGTTTTCCTTGAAACCTTATATCATCAAATAAAAGTCTTAACGTGTGTTTATTCCTACGCGGGGATGTACTTTGATACAGAGATTAGTAGTGTTGTTTTGTCGATTTTCGTAGTGTTTTATAAGACAGACATGTATAGCATTCGTCTTTGAACTATTTTGATAAAGGGCCCACCGCTTTACTTTTTGCCGAATCTAATTTGGTCTTTTGCAATGATTCGGCGAAATTACATAAACATTCTCAATAAAACCGGTTTATTACCAATATATCCCAGTATTTGCAGATTTAATTATAATAAAAGATATTTAACAAGTTTTGTTACATAAAAGTGGGGACCGGAGGTAATTGGACGTGTTTATGTAGACAATTTATAAAAACGATATTATAGTGAATGGTTTTACCAATTACACTGTGTCGAACTGTTTTCTTCGATTTGATATGTGGCCTCTTCGGACGCCAGTAATAGACGCTTTTGAATGAAGGGAGGGTTCTGCTACTCTAACAGCTGGGGACAAAAGAAAGCTATTCTGTCCTAGAGCCCTTGTATCCCGTGGTGTCAATGTGATGTCCTATGTTTCTTGCCACAGGATTTGAAGGAAACGGTCTTCAACAATCTGAGTGGAACGTTCTCATGTGAGTGGAATAACCTTAAGTACTAAGTAAGCACTTAATCAAATACATGTAAACACAGAAACAAACTTCAACAAAATACATTAACACAAAAACAATAACTGCTACACAGGCGATTGCAATTCTTTCATACGATAATGAGATCTAGTAATTGAGTGGTAGATATAGAGCTACTGGTTGACAGCAATTGACTGAATGTGTACACCAAGATAACACAATGAAAGTCGATCGAAGAAACATCAGACAATTACTACACCATCACAGCCCAGGTTAATCCAGTTATCTAAGATAATATTTCCACCGAAAAGCTTTTGATCAGTTCACGGGTAACAAAATATAATTTCTGAATCAAAGACATGTTATTAGTTTGGCCCTATGACAGCCAACAGTTTCTGTGTTTTGCTTATGCTTACATAAGACCATTTTTCCATGTAAACGGCGCTGATTTTCAGTCAGAGAAATTTTTATCACACGAACACGTTATTTTATAAGCACATCTGTTGGGTTTCCGTTTCAAGGTGCCCTTCACCAGAAGCTTGGATACTTGTTTGGAGATAGTTACTGATTGCAGGATATATTGCATATATATATATATATAAATGCATTAAAAGTATGCTTATAATCTTTGCATTTGGTGAATGGTTTTTGTCAATAAAGACGATGCTTTCTTTAAAAACTAAACATTCATTCCTTGGTAATGTTGATTATCTATACATGTGTTTTACTATGTAAGTTAAGTCAACAAGATCATGGAATTCTTGTTGTGGATGATTACTGTAATCTTGTCTTCATTATAGTCAATATATACAGTATCGCTTCCTTGATTTATGACCGCTGAACTTTGTTAAAATTCCACAATTTTGGTAGTATTGATATAAATGAGTAATACAAGGGTTAGGTTGTGTGCCGTGCTGAAGGCTGTACTCGAGTCCATTTCTATATTGGTCGATTGGCTGTACGGTTGTCAGTCGGCTCTGTGTGTACATTGTTTGAAAAGTCAAATGAAACGAGTATACTGTTGACTTCTGATGTTTAATCTTAGCTTATTTTCTGTAAAAAAAATCCTATATCTCTATAGGCTGTAAATAAACCCTTTAATTATCACTCGGTCCAATATTACTTCGAAAGATCCCTTGCATGCCTTAGAATGAAAGACCGCTTTATCGTAACACCAACCACGAAATGTAAACAATATAAAAAGACTGCTAGCAAAGATTGGTTCTTCGCAAGCAGTAATGATATCAGAACATGTCTGAGATGTCCAGGTGAATGTCGGAACGCTCTAAACACTCATATAAACAGAAACAAACTGCCCGATATATTGTATGGTCACACAAAGCAAAACATAACCTCTATCAGGTTTATCCACAGGGCAATATGTAATGGCTGTCTAATATTAGTGACGAATAATCCAGATTAATATATGTAAGGAAATAACCAGGTAAAACGGGTTATAAAAGAAAATGTTGGAACTAATTGATTGATTGACACTAATTTTGCCCAGTTAACTAGATACACGTTTTCGAAATTCCAATGAAATTTAAACGAAGAAATAGTGTCCTACTTAAATGTCAGCATTAACTCCATGTTTATGTCGTCAGCTAAAGAAGGTCAATGAGTTATGATAATTTAGAAAATATCTGTGCTGCCTTTATAGTCAAATCAAACTCATTACACACACACTACTATACGTCACTCTCCAATTATTTCACCGAATATTGCATTCGATTTCTTTTAACCTTTCCACATTGTTTTCTTTTTTCCGATGCATTAAAACTAATTTACTCTAAACCCAGCATTTCCTACTCGGGGGGGGGGGGGGGGGGGGGGGGGGGGGGGGGGGGGGGGGGGGGGGGGGGGGCGGGGGGGGGGGGGGGGGGGGGGG
>JARFOD010083819.1:0-19062 GCA_031763545.1 Mopalia muscosa | reverse complement strand
GAGATATAATTATTATTATTACAGGTAAATGCGTTGTCAAAGACATCAAGACACACAGCAACTCCGACGTGCACAAGTATGCAGTTCTTGTGAGCATACATCAAGGTTACAGCATTTTCCTTGTGTTCCTAGTCAGGTGACCTAATGAGACACCTGCAATTGAGCCCACGTTAGCACAGTAGAGTGACATCTCTGAAAAACAAGTTCTTACAGTAAATTATCCGTTGATTGGCCATGACTGTCAAACATTCAACGTGAACGTTTCCATTGGCATGCTGAATACAGGAACGTTGGTCACTGACGTTGCCAGGGTTATGCGCACTGCTCGTCTCCATGCACGCCGGCCATATCATGGACCAATTTTAACCCAGTGACACCGATGTCAACGGCTTCTCTGGTCACAACGACATCTGACATGGACTCGAATAGGGTCGTTTTTAGTGTAGAATCCAGATTCACTTTGCACTTCGATAAGGGGAGAGTTAGAGTTTGGAAGAGACGCGTGAACCGAACGCCCAGTGTTGTGTGCAGGAAGTGGACTGTTTTGGGGGCGATAGTTTTATGGTTTGGGGTGCCTTTAAAGGTCCTGCTCGTTCCCGACTGATGGTCGTTCAAGGAAACCTAACTGCTGCAGGATACCGAGATCAAATGCTCATTCCGGAGCTTTTACCATTCATGGCAGCTCATGGCCCAGGTCTGACATTCCAACACGATAATGCCAGACCTCATACGACCAATTTAACGCGGAAACTTCTTAGGAATGGTGGCAATAATGTCATGGAGTGGCCCTCAAGGTACCTTGACGGTAATCCCATAGGACATGTATGCGATGTGTTGGGCAGAAAACTCCGTCAAGTCAGGAACCCTCCACATAATTTGCAGGAACTTGGTGCCATATTCGTTCAATTATGGCGACGCATCCCCAAGCAGTGTTCAGACGCATCATTCAATCCATGAGCAGACGTTGCGTCGCAGTTGTGAACGCTCATGGAGGGCATACGCGCTATTGACATGCTTTCATAAAGTTGTAACTTACCATTTTTATTCTCTTACATTTCCGTAGCATTTCCGCTGGAACTGGTTACATTATGCACATGATTTTTTATGGTACACCGTCCTTAATGTTTCTTTTTTGACTGAGTTAATTTCGGTTTATGTGCCCTGACTGGTTTGTAAAGTCTTTCGCCCAGCATGGAAGAAAATTTACTGAGTAATTCATGCCTTGTGAAACCATAAACCAATGCAAAGCAACAAGACAATTATAGGTTTAGTCTAAAAACAAAATACTTAGCCCACTCAGCCCACAAAAAAACACCGAATGAACTCAGATGGATTTACTCACGTTGAATTTTCCTCTGGCAAATGACAAATTCTACCGTTTCTTGGCAGTTAACAATGCCCAGTTCCCCAAATCCATCTAGAGTCACACAGTCGTTTTCTGCGGTGTTGGATTCCTTAAGGGTTGATCCATCTTCATCTGAAATCACTTCAAAAAAGTGTTGTAATATAGTCAAATGGTGCTTGGTGACGTTGTACTCTTGGTATATTATCCAATGTTTATGACAGTTTTGTTGACAGCGAAATCGGTTGGAATATTACTTTATTTCATTATTATCCAAAGCCATTACGTAAATATTTTGTATGGATTTGCAGAATAAATAATATGAGCTCACGGCAAAAAAGAGAAACATAATCTAAAGAACGAGTTATACCGGAGTTTTATATTACCCTATCCGCACGTTATCAACAGCTTCGCGCTCTAACCTAAATAGTCATCTGCTCGTCGTAGCTCTCAGAAAATGTGGTATGAGCGACGGAACTATGCTGCAACTCATCTGGAAGTACTTTACACTAATCTTGGGCCACTAAGCAACGCTCAAGTTTAAATTTACCTCCCAGTCACATATCACGATAACGATTGGCCGTAGTCTTTATTTACAATTAGAGGTTCAAGCTTTGGTTGTTTGTTTGTTTAAGGCCGTGCAGCCTACGGCCTGTACTTTCTCCTTGTTAGAAGCAAATTATAATTTTTAATAAAAGTCAGTTCGAAGCAGATAATAAGGTGCGGATCGGGTGTTCTTATCGCTTGACAATTATCTATCCAGAGTCTGTTAGGAGCTTCATTTTCCCCGACAATTCTCTATCCAGAGACTGGTGGGAGTCTGATATTTCTTGACAATTCTCTATCCAGAGACTGTGGGGGGTTTCATATTCCTTGACAATTCCCTATCGAGAGACTGGAGGGAGCTTCATATTCCTTGACAATTCACTAGACTGGCAGGAGTTTCATATTCTTTGACAATTCTCTATCCTGTGTCTGGTAGGAGCTTCCTATTCCCTGGCAATTCTCTATCCAGAGACTGGCGGGAGTTTCATATGCCCTGGCAATTCTCTATCCAGAGACTGGCGGGAGTTTCATATTCCTTGGCAATTATCTATCCAGAGACTGGCAGGAGTTTCATATTCCCTGACAATTCTCTATCCAGATTTTTGCTCCAGAATATTGCTCTAGGAAGAACAAGAAGCAATCGTGACACTTATCGTTGTCATCAACAAAGTAAAGCCCTTCCAGAAGAAAGTAAAAGAAAGAATTAGAACGATCTGTAAAACAAAATGATCATTGAAGTATTTTTTAAAATACTACTGTCTCAGGAAGAAGTCTGAAAAAAGGTAACAGTGTATATTGAAAAAGTCAAATATTACATGTTAGTTATTTATATTCGAAGTTATTTCTTGTCTTTGTCGTTTAACTCCAAAGTGATATCATCACAGTAGCATGATAACGTTTTGATATTTCGGGGATGAAGGACAGCTATGGCGTGCCACAAGGGCAAATTTTGGACCCACTTCTTTTCGTCGGATACATTATTGACTTGTTCAGTGTACTAAAACATTCATATGTTGGATGATACTCCAAAGATATTTGAAAAAGTCGGCACTTAATCCAATGAAACTGACATAATCTTTCAAAAAGATTTCAACGTGTCAGTTTGACTTAAAAAATGTTATCTTACATCAAATATGCCTAACACAAATTGTATTATATTTAGAACTACACATCAAACGGTGTAGATGTCATGCTTTACGACATTCTAAACGTTATTCGCAGACCTTCCACGAGATTTCACGAGGAGATTCCAGCTCTAAGGTATAACCAAGCCATCTTTTCGCGGGTTATCCCCTGATTTTCGGGATTTTTATTAAAAGACGTTTGCACTATACATTCGCCAAAATTGATCTCACAATCAACTGTGAAAATGAAATTCTCAAAGATTTGCCGATACAAAACCTTCACAAATCCAAGAAAATAACAGTTAAAAAAACGTAGTTCCTAACTTCCGGGTTGAAGCCGTATTAACTTTTTTTATTTAAAAAAAACTCTATCTTAATTTTGAAATTGATAAAATCTTAAAAAAAATTTTAAATATCAATATCATTTATTTATAGCTATTTAAACCTATAGCTATTTTGTCGTCTATGGCGTGAATGTTATATGAGCCAGGACGGTCCAGGTAAGCAGCCTATGGTTGAGACTGAATTTGATCATGTTTAAATTTGAAAAGGGGATCACTCTCTCACTCTGAGGTCGGATTACGGAGCCACAGAAGAGGCCTACCTTCAGTTATATTGTATCCGAATGTCCTTTCAAAGTAATCATTCTGCCAAATGAAAGTGCCTTCTTTCTTCTCGTCACTTAACCCAATATAGACGAAGCCAGAGTCTGTAAGGTTGTTGACGAACTCTTTCAAAAAGACGAAAGCGGCCTCATCCAGCGGGATTGGCAGAGTGTCGTCTTGTCCGCATAGGGTCCGTGCTGTTGAGAAGCCCCCAGGTTCTTGCACAGTGATATTTCTATAACACCGGCTTATATAGCGCTGGTAGCCATCAGGACACAGCTCTGTATAATAATACAACCATGTAGATAAACCTTGATTTACCGTGTCCGTTTAGTAACAGTTATAAGTTGATGTTAATAATAATATTCATATAAGACCCTATTAAAAACTGAAATATGTAGTCTGCGATTACCGTTTTACGGACTCATGGTAAGTCGCAGTATCAGTGTTTGTTTGTTTAATTAGTGTTCAACGTCGTACTCATTTTTCTCTGTTCCGAAGACTGTCGGGATAATTCGTAAAAATCCATTCCCGGAATTGCCGGAATAATTTTTTTATTTTATTTGTGCTAGATTTCCCCATCTATCCATGGTATAACTTGCTTTCAAAAGAACAAGAAGAAGAAGAAGAAAAAAAAAAAAAAAAAAAAAAAAAAAGAAACAGAAATCTTCAGAATTTTAAGGATTATTAAATTATATTTGGAATATACAATTCATTGCAAAGAATTCAGCGTCAATTTAAGTACAACTTTTTGTGTTAGGGACAGGCGTGAGAATCAGTTTGGCAAATTAAGAGAAGAAGTTTTAATAAAAATATATGTTTTGAAAACGTAAACGTGTAATGTATCACTTACTGATCCCAAGGGCCAAGCTATAGAAAGTCCATAAGAAAAAAACGGTCATACGGCAAATCGACCGACCCATTTCGACCAGGTGTTTCCACTCCAGCAGTCAAATGAATATAATGGTGTATAGAAATATAAAAGCTCTTGAGCACATCGGGTATTGATTGAAACAAAGGGACCAGAATATGACAATAAGCAAAACACATAAATAAATAAACATTCTGGTATTGTAAACTCTATTTGTTCTATTGAGGAGCTATTAGAGAGATATATCCCCTCACAGTTACAGATAACTTATTCAAAGTCTGTCGATGTGTTGTATTATTAGTATGGTGCTTATTGAATATTGGATAGAGATGGTATTCCAAGAGTTTGGAAATGTGATAGGACTCATATATATATATGCTTGAGTCTAAAGATGATTGGGAACAATTCTCCTTTTTGTAATTTATAAATATATACTTTTTGTAGAGAATAGTCTTTTTTGGATTATCTTACGCTGATACTTGGTATTTTGACAGGTCATTGACATCTCTAGTATTTCCAATAAATGGGATTTTTGAGTATTTTTTTTATAATTATCAGTACTACTCCTATTGCCGTAGGCCTAGTTGTGTAACCTTTCCTAGCCATGCAGGTGGCTCCATCAGTCGAATTAATGACGATATTCCAATTATTTTAGGAAACTTGAATAGACATGGGGTAAAAAAGAGATCTGAAGAGAAATAATTGTGGGAAAGTGGGATCGTCTCCGGTATACCAGCGGTTGGCCTGTCATAAATCTACCGACTGGTGATCATTGCGTTTGTTTATCTCTGTCTGTATTCAGTAGGTTTTATACATAGATCTCTAACTCATATAACTTTCAACAATCGTTCTGACCGTATCTGTCAGATGTATACCTGGTATTTAAGCAATTAATATTTAGATAACATAACACACCTTTGGTAAATGCGTCAGAGCAAAGCATATAATAAAAAATCAGGGGTTCATTTTGTCTACCAATTCATATATCTTGAAATGAACCAGCTTTAAGTTCACTTAAACCAAGAACGTAATTGCTCTATGTGTTTTCGTACCATTGGTCAGTCTTAATAAAGTTGGACTTAATGTTTTTACCAGTTCATTGCAGAGAATCTGTTACGATAATCCAGTTCATTGAGACCTACACTATAATAATTGAGAATGTTTCTATGGCTTATTTCCATTGGGGCCTTCCTAACGTTCATAGCAGAAATGGTTTTTGTTCGATAGGGATTGAAGGCCGCACTTTAGCCCTTGTTCACTAACATGACGGCGTGCAAGTCCAATTGATGAAGGCAATAAACAAAGAGAAAAGAGGACATGAAACAAAATAATAAAAAACCCGAAACAAAACCGAACAATCACATAACGTAGTGTAAAGATATTACAAACAAGGCCAGGTATATTTTCAGTGGTCAAAAAATGATCAAAAGATGGTTCTTTTAAAAGACAGTCGTACACGCATCCAAGTTCGGCCAGCCAGGCGTTAGGATAGTAAATCTCCTTAAAGTAGATTCCTTTGGCCAGATAAGGTCCGTAAGAAGTTTGTAAGTTTGGCATTGATAATCGGATAATCGTTAGCTAGAAGTGTATATCCTACATTCTGTATCTAAATAAATGCCAATACATTTAAGAAAATAACAATGTTTGAAATGAAGATTCTAACAAAAATCGTTTATTTATAATCGAATAAATAGACAACATTCTAGTTGATGCGACACACTCGCCGTTGGGCTTGTAAAAGAAGGGAAATAATCTACCGCTGATAAGAAGGAAAAATCTTTGGCTATTGTCTCCCCTTAATTGAACCCCCTACCTTTACTCCCTTGAATCGAATTGGCCAATATACATAAGGCTAAGAACAGCTATAATAGTGCAATAACTTTTGTAGCAAATAGCTAACTGTTCACATCTCTAAAACTCGACAAAAGGACTATATCATAACTCACATGCCAGAAGCACATATAAATTTACTTACATATCTATATAAATTACAAAAAACCAAAATATTATGAGCAAAACAAAGTTATATTATAATATAATGCTTTATTGACAGTATATAAGCCCAGAGGCCCGGACACATACAAACATACATATTTAAATTAAGCACATGGTGTGGATTACAATCAAACAGGGTTTTTCTCTCTCGATTAATGCTTTAGATGACAGAACCTTGCAAGGTTGTGTAATGTGTCCAAATTTTCGTTGGACATCAAAATAGAGATTCCATGGGTAGATCTTATTGATAAAGAAGTTATATAAAATACCAGTAACCGATCAATGTGTTAAAATTAGCAAAAATAATTTTCACAACATCCTCGAAATTAACAGTTTTAAACAGATGAAACCCGTTTGTTGTATAGATCTAACGACGTCATTAGAATCCTGAGAAGTTTAAATTATTGTATTGTATATTACAGATTAAAAGTTCCGAGCACATATAAATTTGTCAGATTGACAGGATATATGAGAGCCCTAAAGTGGCACTATATCCTATTCGTGAGAGAACTGGTGGTGAGTTTGCCAGGAATAAAACTGTCTATCCTAAAGCCACCACAGAAGTGAATTAGCAATATTTGACAATTATTGGCTTTCATGTCATCCTTAAAGAACAGTCATGGCCAACAATGGTCTGTTTTATTGCGTCTGAACATGAACACAATTATTCAGAAAAGGGTGACACTGATCATGATCATATGAACATAAATCATCGTTTCTTTTGAGAAAACATACCTTTTTTGCAATTTCTGTGAGAGTTTGATAAACAATCTAAAAGCCTCAACGTATAGTTAACAGTTCAATACGCCTCATAAAACACAATTCGGAATAATTGACAGGCAGGCAACAAAAAATAGTTAAACGACTAAAGGGAAAAAAGTAAACAAAGACGGAGCGGGCAATGTTGGTGGATAAAAAGATTGATATCGAAGTGAGCTGCATCACGCATGACAAATAGCATATTAGCCTAACACTTCCTGCTACGAAAAAGGATGTGCCAGAGAATCGAAATGGCCAATTGTCAGTCGTAACAACAAACTGGTCAACATTTACGGGAGTAGTTATTCCAATTCCGTGTCAATTTGTTTTGCATATTACAAGAAGGTGATTTTTTGTTACCTGAAAGTATGCGTTGTTGTTGTGGTTCTTCATGTCATTTATCTAGTCAGCTAGAGAGAGAAATAAATAAAACAGCCAATGTACAATAGCGGCGGTTGAACAGGAAACATATCAACCGAGCATACTACTACGCTGTTGAACACAATTACTAATGTTGGGTGCCGCTGGAATAATTCCAGTGAACACTTTTGCAGCAAACCTGACTTTTGATTTATAAAATGAGTTGTTTAAATGGCTACTCTCTTTCTCTTTTATGGAATGATACCTTTGCCGGAAATCAACTTTTGGCATAATTTAATTTGAACCGTTTTAAACTAGTCAGAACAGTATGTATTTAAGACTCGATCTATCCCCGTATATAAAAAACAATAGTACGAAATTCAAATAAATTAATTTTATGAATTTAAATTAAAAATGTCAAGCTGACTTTAAAATCGAAGTATATATCGAATAAAGAAGACAGAGAATAATACTTTAGGATAGCAATTAATATTTTTAAGAACAACTGGGAGCTTGGTCCCTTCTCTTGGAGAAGTTTAATTTATCGTGTTCAAGGAAAAATGACAAAAGGTAATAGCTTTGTAGAGGTTTAAATTAACAGTTCTGGTTTGATTACCTGTTTTTTTAATTGAAATTATTAAGGAAATATTGTTGGGACAAGAAATGGATGATTTTGTTAGAGTACGTCAAGATTAAGACATAGGTGGAATATTGAGTGATTTATAGAGGGTAGTAGTAGGATAAGATTTTCGAGAAAGAGTTATTGGCGATAGAGAGCGTGTGTTTGTAGGAAATTATGTATAGTTTGTCATTGCTGGTCAGAAATTGACGAAGTGTAGATACAGGTAAATTCAGGTATATTTCGAAACAAAACGCCTGTCAATCACACTTCAATGAACCGTAATGTTTTTACCTATTGCAATTGGCAATTTTCGAAATAGACAGCAAGTTTGCTGGCTAAAATCACATTTCATTCATGCACAGTCCTTTTGAACTCTTTTTAAATGTGTACTAATCCATCACTTGGGAATTGGAATGATTTGAGGATAAACGTGTTATATGCTCTTCTTATTTCCCTTGCCAACTAATTAATGCTTTTACTCGTTTTAACAGATGCTTATCTGTTATTTGGAAAAGAGAATTTGCATTTCAATTAAAGGGTGTCAAGTCCGTACAGGTGCAAAAAAGGAAACAAAACATAGACATCTTTCATTTATTACATTAAGGGTGCATCTGTCATATTTTCAGAACACTTTCTAACAGTGTCATTAGGGCGCAACAAATCGGACACTGTTTTTCGCGCATCATTTACTTACATTAGTAACTGTTGATGTTTAAGAATTACACTGGTAAATAATGTCTTGTTACAAAATGGCATTTTTGTTTTAAATTACAAAATATTTTTTGATGTGGATTTTTTTCTGCTGATGATGTTACAAACAAATGGATGGACAGAGTCAATGAAATGGGATGATGGGATGTAGTTCCTGATTGTCGTATGGAATTTCACTGGTTTATTTGATCGTGCAAGTCGGATGCTTGTTCTAATGGGAAATAACTATCCCTTGTGAACAAAGAGGATTCGGTGTATGAGGCAAAATACATTAAAGCGTCAGGAACTTTGTGGAAAATTGCTACGGTTGTTGCGGAAATGTTTTAAAGGTGGCTGGTAAGCTGACAACCATATTACATAGGTGAGTGGGTTGACAGTTAAAATCAGGGATAGATGAAATCAATAGTAGCTAATCGAGTAAATGTAGGAAGCTACCCAGCAACAAGTTTAGACCACACACCTATTAGATTAGCGGTCTGGGTAGTTTCCTACATTTACTCGATTAGCTACTATTGATTTCATCTATCCCTGATTTTACCTGTCAACCCACTCACTTATGTAATATGGTTGTCAGCATATAGCAGCTTAGCAGCCACCTTTAAAACATTAAACTCACAAATGTTATACCGCTGTTGGTTAAATCATAATGTTACATCTCATCTTGAATTATTATTTGGGCAAAGTTGTGATTAATAAAAACTTATTCGTAAGAAGGTTGATTAGTTTGGTCCGAAAAGAAAACCATTAAGAGTATTGTTTAATTTAGCCACAGTACATTGATCAAACTATGCCCGATGCTCCCATCCGAACACCTTACATCAGGACCATTTCAGTTTCACTGATACACTTCACACGATGGAGTCTGCTTCCGCCTACAGAGGATCGAAGATTGTGGGAGAGTTGCCAAAGCCAATAGGTACTTCGTCAATGTGCAAATGTAACTGATGGTGATGTTATACACTTGAGTCAACCATTAGCATCAGGCAAATAACCAATCACTTCTTCATACACTCAGTAGTAGCAAGTTACTCATTGATGAAGAATCAATGGATAAGTGAATGAATGAATGAATGAATGCGTGAGTGAGTGAGTGAGTGAGTGAATCAATGAACGAATTATCCAATGACTGGATAAATGAATAAATGAATTAATCGATGAATATTTCATTAATCTTTAGGACCTACAGTTTGCGAAAAACTTAATGAGTATGGTGAGTTTTACTGATATATCTATGCAGTGACAAGAATAGGAGGATCACAATAAACTGAATCTACGGAGTTTTGGAAGGTAATCAAAAGTAACAAGAAGAAAAAAACGAAAGTTTGCAAATGGAGGTTAAGCTGCAGTTTCATTGTTAAAGGTTCAAACACTCGGAATCCTCCCGGCAGAAGTAGACAATTCTATAAATACTTTTAAAAAACATCCCCACAAATGTCAGTATTGATCGAGGTTAGAAAGTATAATCTGTCATCAATAAGCAGAATCATTGTGGACGCTTCATTTAGAGGCTTTTAAAATACATTAAGAGTAGCATGTGTTTAGATAGCCGCTGGCAATGTCGGGATGGGTTATGTACCTTGTCGACAGGTTGTCACCCGTCAACATGCTAAACAGCCGATGGTATAAGCGTCTTGGAGTGACTCGCCCACCTGCAAGACAACGTCCCCATAAAGTGTGTTCACAGAACAGCCTGCTGTATTGTTAAACGATATTGGGAAGTGAAAAACTTGACAGTGGGCATACTTAATAATATTATATAACCATTCGTTTATTAATAAATGTTTTTTTTGCTTCTATCTAAATTTAAAGATATTATATCATGTTATATTAAGTTTTTGCTGTAGACCCCTTGGGCTCAAAATGGATTAGATTAAGAGTAATTAGGTATTCAACATGTATGATGATGAAACAGTAATTCGAAATCGTAATTACAAGCAGTTAAATTGGAGCCTATAATTTAGTTTCCCCTTGATCATGTATTCAAGCCGCAAAACTTAAATGGCCTATTTCTGGCAGTTACTTTTAATCAGGCGTATTCCTAGAAACTATACATGTTAGAAACTTCAAATTTGTACCATTGTTAAGAGCACAAAGCGATCAATTAAACGGTGCCATTTTTTTCAAGTTCGTCCTCGTTTTTTTTTTAACGTTTTCTGAAAGTTTTTATATATATTTATAAGTCTGTTCAAGTTGGGATAGACAAAAATGCCCACTGAGATAGTTCTAATCAAAATTTAAAAAAATGAGGCACCGTTTACTAGTTAAAGGACTATTCTACTCTGTCAACTTATTTATTGAGAAATAAACCTTGAAAAATGCCGTCTATTTTATTTTATATATTGATATTAACCCATTTTGCAATTTATTTAGAAATAATAATGGGATTTTCACAGCATTCACATATTTGTAATCCTGTAATCCTTTCCCCAAATATATACATATAAACGGTACAGATTTATATTCTTCTGCATAAGAGACTAAATACAGCGGGTGTTCTGAAAATCGAGCAAGATGTCAAGCAAGACCGTAAAGAACTTTGTTCTGGTTATTTATTATTTAAACACGGATATGATGTAATAATGCGGTATTACGGAATGGTGTGAATACCGGTACTACCCTTGATTTCCTGAAATAAATTTGTCGATGACCTTGTAAAGCCCAAAAATTCCCAAGAGTTTTCAAACAATTAACAGAGATGTGAAAAGGGTCCCTTTATAACTTCACTGGCTAAACGCATTCACAACTGACCACAGACATCAGTGTAATTATTACTATACGCAATAGACCATCCGAACCAGGATAATAAAATATCTCTCGGTAACAATCACACAGATCACCGGGTGCACGGTTTATCGCTACATGCTCTTGCAGCACATTAGTGCATAGGATTTAGCTAGATTTAATAACTGTATAATGGAATTCCAAAAGGAGTATTGATCATACATTTTTGAGACAAATTGGTCCATCAAATCCTACACAACACAAGATTCATCCTCTGTTTGATGCTGTCAACGGCTGAAGAAAGGATTTAGTTTAGTCTTCGTCAAAATATCATTGTCTCCCAAAAATGTTTCTGTGGGAGCCATATTATTGTCCGAACATCATATATCTTCATCATTTAAATAAATCAAGTGGATAAACCATGTATGCGTGGGCTCATTTTTATCCGTATTAGGATCAGTAGCGCGGTAAATGTTAGCATAATGCTATATAACTAATTATTGGCACTTCTTGTCCGTTAAGTGATGGTGCCAATTCTTACTAAGATAGTCTGATATCAATTAGTAGGTCGTTGTTTATATTAACCCCAGAAAATGTGGTAAGGAAAAGTATAGATTTATGTGTTCAACGAGCCAGATGACCTTTCTCATTTATTCTACTCCTGTCTTTCTATTTTGGCAGTTGTGGCTTGTAAAACTCGACTCAAAAAGATAAATGGAAATAGCTTTTCGGATATCCAGCCTTCCAATTCCATACCAGTTTTGCACAGCTGCTGTCGTCCACTATCGACCTGGTTGATCATCATAGAGCGGATGTCATGTACCTAGGTCATATCACAACATCTATAGTATCCAGAGGTAATTGACGGATTTGAAGTTTGGAAACTCTATTAGATTTATTGTAGTTAAGTCGATTAAAATGAAACCATTAACAATATTGTTGTTATTTTGTGGATAGCTCGCATGATACGAAAAACGTTATAGGATAAAAAAAAAAATCCCGAAGCCTGTGTCACTTTGACTGTTTATGCAATTTAGTAAGATACGTATTCGCATTTAGTGTCGCACGAGTATGCGACAAGTGATTGCATGGTCAACAGCCAGGAACCAAACATGTTAGCAGAAAAGGCTGGCTACAAAGACTAGTCGTTGTTCAGATGCACCTTTTTCGTGAATTTCTTGGAGGCAGGTAAATATTGACTACTAAATAGTTAGTGTCGACATAATGATCTTAATATACACCTAAGGTATACATAAACAGGCAGCAAATAAATCCAATTGTGCAAAACTTTTGTCGCCAATTCTGTCTATACTGAATCGACTCCCGGGAATTTGAAATCAGCTCGTCTTGCCGGTTTATAAAGTGATCCTACTTTCAGGTTTATTTGCGGAACGAAAACACCGTGATCGGTTTAAGAAATTCATGATAGTAGAGTCTTAAATATTGTAATCAATCACAATGCAAAATAATTCCAAAGTCATTTTGTTGCGCACGTACATGATAGACTTAAGCAGAACTAATTAAAAAGTTATACGTGAAAGGTTTTCAATGATGAGTAGAGTATTGTATGCGAACCCTTTAGCAGGACATTCGAATTTGATATCTGAAAAATCGGTCAGCTTGGCGAAATCATAAATGATTCACCGTCAGGTATTTTGGGGCATCGCTCCTTTACTCCGTCCCTCAAATCTCTGTCTTTTCGTTAGTAATTCTAACAATATTTGCCGTGTTAGACCGAATATAATTTCTAGGTCGTTGTTTATGTTAACCTAGAAATTCCAAGTTGTAAAGGTATGTGGAACCCTCCGAATAAGAGGATAGCGTGTTAATGATACACAATACAGCAAGGCTTCCTGGAACCATCGAGTTGAGACGATATGCGTTTATATTCCACACATGCTACAGCCTTGTATATTCTTCTCATGTCCTCCTTCCTTCTGTTTTCATTTTAACACTTTCGCTCAGAGGGTAATTGGTAGGAGTCTCTCGTGGGTATCCGGCCTTAAACTTTCACACATGTTCTGTATAATTACTGTCGTCCCCTATCGATTTCCAGACTGATCATCGCACAGCGACACACATCGTGTGTTCCAGGCAATAGTTCCGCACATGCGTGTCAAAACAAATAATTCCTTATGCCCTGTCACGGTCTGGCTCAAGGAAATATTTAAAAAGTATTTTTTTTAGAAATATACAAGATCGCCTCTCAGTACATTCTCGCGTGTCGGTAATCCATTATAAATTATTAAAGGAATAAATCTACATATTGTCCTCATTTTGTAAACCAGCCTTACCCACCAACCCCAAAAATATATGAGTTTAATTTTTTTGTACGAGCAACGGGATCGCTGGGAGTAGTCAACAGATACAAATATTTACAAAAATAAAATCATTATGGTTTTCAACTTTTTTCCAAAATTCAGTTATTCTTGCCTATACATTATTAGCTTCCTGTATATTTGAAATATAAAATAAAATTATGTTTTGAGATAAATTGAGAAGGCAGGAGGTTAGGTTTGAGCTTCATGTTGACCTGGTGCTCTCAGAGCTACGTTAAAGGCCAAATAATATCCTAAACATTATGCTAGCTTTTTTTCTAACATTTTCTCACTCAATATATTACAGAGAAATACTTTCATAAAACCGCCGTAGGTCCACTTAGACCAATTTTTATATGGATCTATTTGACATAGACAAAATAAGTGTCTTCGTTACCAGTGAGAATTTTTCTACTCGAAACTTTCTGTTGAACAACCACCTTATAAAACAGCAGATGGAATTGTTTGTTCCTCGATTGGTTGAACAACGTTGGGCCGGTCTCGTTATTCCTGCTCGATTTCCATTGTCCATGTTTGTTACTGATTCCCAAGAGTTTGCAAACAATTATCAGAGCTAAGAAAAGCAGCGTTGAGTCTCCGATGTCAACGTTTTGATAAATACTGTAATGTCTACTCCAGAATGCAGGCCTACAAAGGTTAAGAACATAAAAATGTTCACCATCAGTAGAATTTCAATTCCAAGCCTGTACACCAGAAACATATCCAGACACGGATGTGTATTCGCGGAATAAATTTTTAATGAAACATTAGGATGGTCACATATTTAACAAAGACATGGAAGAAATTTTAGTAAAACGAATCATTGAAAAAATTGCATAATTTTTGTCACAAAACATCTTGGATAATTCCATTCTAAAAGGTGCTCACCTATACTATTGAAATTACTTAGCGATTTGTTGTCATTATCTGTGATCTGCGGGGTATAATATGCGGTATATTAACTTTCATAACTTATATATAGCATACCATCTTATAACTTGTGTTTATCACATTTAGTTTTGAAACCAAACATCACTAAGTATTCACTGATTTTTTTGGTGTAATTATGCAGTTATTAATCGATGATCCAGTCCTCACCACGGTGAAGAATTATATTGTGTGAACAATTTCCAGTATTTACCATAGGATTTCCACAATGTGTTGAAAGGGTTTGATGGATTCGCTTAATAATCAGAAAATGCCGCTTTGTGCTGTAAATATCGTTTTATATATCACTGGATCTGGTTATTGAGCGATAGTCGTGTCACATCACAGAGGACAAATAAAATGAATCAACTGAACACTGATTATCATGGATGGTATATAGGAGCATGTGTTATGGAAACGGACTGGGGAAATGTTAACCGGAACTACATTCTAGTAGACATTTGCCAAAGTGATTATTCGCATGACTGTTACGAAGTTAAGTAGATTAGGGGTTATATGTACCGGATGTCCATTACACATATTTTATCGGGAAGTATTCGCAGAGATTCATGGCACGGATTGGTTAAAACTATATCCATATCTCCTTCTTGTATGAATAATACAATAATGAATAGTCTGATAAAAAATCATAAGATCATTCGGGAGATCGATATTTACCGCTAGTAGAACTTATTCAAATTTGAATGGTTATTATGACTTTCTAGAAATGGAATATTAGCAGTATTTTCGTTGTTTTTTGGATAGTGCTTTCTGTCTTTAAAGATATTCCAATTTTGCAAATGAAATCGGATGGGACAGATAGAAGGTCGGGTGGCTGAGTGGTCTAGTGGCCGGAATTAACTGCATCACTCTATAGGGTTGTAGGATCGATTACCGGGCGTATTTCAATCTATACAAAATTTCTGAGCTAGAATCTATTTAAACTAATAGAAAGTGTTATTCCAAAATATTGAATTTTATTCACATTATGCTTCTATTGCATTTTACGTCAGGGTATGGATGTATTAAAAACGACTGAGGAGTACCTTGAAGAAATACTCTATGTTGGAGATGTTTGTGGTTGTTTTAATTCAAAGTTATAAAGAGGGCATATAACTCGCGATTAATTCAATTGCAATTATTGATAAAGCAAATTTTCTGCTTAGTATCTAAGTTTCGCTGTTTTAATTTTTTTAAGTGTGATTGTCGCCATCAATAGCGGTTTGGCTTCCATACTGTTCACATCCTAATGTAAAAAAAACGTGACAGCTCGGGACTTATTTGTTGCCATGAAAACCTGAAATTTGTTCGAAATAATCCGATTTTCAATAGGAGTGTAGTTTAGCATAATATTAAGCTGCATTCCAAGTTTAAAGTCTCTATCTTAAGCGGTCTGGCTTCTATCCTGTTCACGTTGTCACAAGGGAAAGTTGGACAGACCGACCGACCAACAGATAGACAGAGTGAGTTATGGAGCTGCTCAGTCGCAGCTAATAAAAAAAAATGAAAAAAAAGATGAGGGGCCGTTTACTAGTTCAAGGGTTAGTCTACTTAGCTTATTTATTGCATCTTATCGTTATTGCTCTTCAAGAAATAAAGCTAAAAAATGCTGTCTATTTTTTTTACATTTACTCATTTTGCAATGTATTTAAAAATCATAATTGGATTTTCACCACATTTATAATGTGTTACCCTGAGTATTCAATCTTTTCAAAAATATATATAAATATAAATGGTTTAGATTTGTATTCTTCTGCATAATAGACTTAATACAACAAGTGCTCTGAAAATCGACCAAGGGGTCAAGCAAGAACATAACGCAATTTGTATATCTTAATTTGAATAGTATATTGACTCTAGGAGGAAATGCAGACAGAATAGCTCGAAGTGTGTATTAGACAAATGTCTTGGGACATCAGTGGAAATACAGTGCATGTGAAAACGAACTCAAACAGATTTGGAGCCAAATAATTTTATACCTAAGCGTTTAAAGCAAAGTTAACTTTAAATGTGAAGTGTGAATGTCAAGCTGAGGTAGACATCTTGATAGAGGGCAATGTAAATTAAAAAATTACATCTGAAATCAATGTTTTATCAGCATACTTAAGCATTGTTTATCACGTCCACTGTACCTCATCCGGCTGGGATACAGAATAACAGTAGAATAAACAGATGGTTTTATGATTTATTTGGTTCTCTTGACAGAGCTAAATCGTGCCCCAGTGGAAGAAACTGTGATGTGTCTCTGAAGACATTATTGATACTCCGTCTGTCCCAGTCCCTAGCCGTTTTTGGTTTATCGGCGTCCTTCAACTCTAAAGGGAGAAGTATTTGTACCTCATTATTTTAATGTCGTTTGTCTGAACGAATTAACAACAGGTTAGAGAAATCAGTGTATTTAGTGCGATTCTCAACCTTTGGCTGCCCTAACCACGGTTATAAAATATCTCTCTGTTCCAATGACACAGATCACCATAGGGATCATCTTGACATGCTCATATTGCACTTATATTTTTTTTTAAATGTGAGATTCTTTGAACTTGACTTAACCTCTATAAAGTCCTATGTGGTATCTCTATGGGGATCAGGATATCGGTTAGCTTTGGAAAAATACTATATCAGTATTTATCAGCGAGAATGGCAGATAATTTCGTATATGTAAAGGGATGAAACCAATATTTGATATGTTAGACTGACACCTGTTTCGTATCATTGGTGACTGCTCTAGTCCTCTATCGAGTCCTATAAAAACTGTTCCGACTTCAAAATGTAATCATAAAAGCATTCTGTCGTCCGATATCAGTAGTTTTAAGTCTACACGATCGGCTTAAATGGACACTAAGCCAATCAATCAACATTTGCAGGTTTTGGATGCCTATGTTGCCTTAAGTGAGTAGTCTTGCGGTAAAGCGATATCAGTACTTCTTGTCTAGTAAGGGATAAAGATCATTTTTGTTACCTATATTTTCTGTCAACCATAATGTTTTGCGGAATTAGGTGAAATACAATCCCATCCATTGTTGTAAATGAAGAAAAATACAATGAGCATTCGAAGTTAAACTGTAACTTTGTTTTCACTTAAATATATTGTGAAATGTCAAACTCTGATCGATACTAAACCTCTATAAAAATAAGATGTGGTGTTTCTATGGGGATCAGAATATCGGTTAGCTGTAGAAAAATACCCTATCTGTATTTATCAGCGAGGACGGAAAATTATTTCTTCTCTGTAAAGGAATGAAAGCAATATTTTGTAACTTAGACGGACTTTAGTTGTATGACGTTGCTATTGATAATCAAGACAAAGGGATTATGAAAAGTATAAATTCATTTGCTCAAGAAAACATATAACCAGTCTCATCTATATTACTCTTGCCCAGCTTATTTAACATAGTGGGGGTGCAGTTTCTAAGATTCGAATCAAACGGTAATAAGAAAAAGGTTGCCGGGTATCTGACCTTAAATTTTCACAACTTTTCTGTATCATTGGCGGCTGGTCTAGTCCTCTGTCGATTTTATCGCTGATCATCGCAAAGTGGCAGCCATGAAGCGGTTTCTGTGGCACGCACCCACCTCACACAGACACACTCGTGGGAGAAAATAGTCCCCACGCAATTGAGCAGCTCTCTTCGGTCAAAAATATTTATACCAATTTAACAGGTTCCAGATACAAACAGGTTATGGATATAACAAATTTTCTATGTCGGCCATTTATATGTTGTAGCCGTACATTTATGCAGTTTGGTGAAATGCATTTTCATCCACTCTTACAAGAGGAAATTATCATCTAAATTCGAAGTCGATCATTTAATACCTTTGGGAAAATTTTGGGTAATAAAACCCAAGCCCTCATTCCAAGAACAGGAGGCTATCTTAAAATTTTTAAGTAACTCGATAAATTTGTCTCCTGAATGAATACTGTAAACTTACATAATGCCGGCCATGTGGATTTGAGTATTTTTAAATGCAGGCATAGTAAAATGGTTGTCATATTCCCAGTTAGGTGTCAATAGATGGATTTTTCTCGAGGGTATGGGATGAAATCAAGAATGGCTGAGTGCAATGATTTGGTGAAGTGTTGCGTTTCCACTCCGCTCGTTGCAATATTATGAAAGCCTTTATAAATAAGACAAACAATGGTTGAAAGGGAAAAATGTTTAT
>JARFOD010083808.1:0-19063 GCA_031763545.1 Mopalia muscosa | reverse complement strand
TCGCCTCTTACGATCGACCGAGGAAGCCAAGGGAGTATTCTGCAGGGCCATGGCCCACCCGCTCCCTCACGGGGCCACCGTGTCTTACCTTAGTCATCAGGGAATATAACTTTCAAACAGAAGGTATATGTTACATTCTGTGGTTGTGTAAGTGTCAAATTATATTCTTGGTAGTACTATGTTATAGATATGTAAGTGAAATTGCCGTGCTTACGGCGTTAAAGACTAATCAATATTATTTATATATATATAAATATTTTAAAAAATATAATCACACTGGCAAAAGTAATTAAAAGTTATCAATGATATCATATTCTAGAAATACTCCCTTAAATAAATCCTAATCGCAAGTTCTTAATGATTACATAGATACATATCGGTAGAAGCCAAGTATCATGTACATGACATAGAAAGTATGTGATAAATGCGTAGACGATACGATATTCGGTGTGATTGATTGATTGTTAAAGGCAGGAACAACTAGCCATTACAACTTTTCACATGAAGAAGTCGTACAGCAGTCGAGTAATTAGGACTCACTTAAGACAGAATTTATATAATACACTATATTCTAAAGTATACAATATTATGAAATGTTGTGCAATACATTGGTGAATAACAATGGGTATAACGTTTTGGTATTAACTTTTTTCTCAAGTTAAGTGCTTCGCAAATAAAATTACTAACAGTGACCATTTCCTTTTTTGATTATGGATATATAACAAAGTATTAAATGTATGCTTGGCTCAAACAGATAAAACCGTTTGAAAACTTTTTATGTAATGAGTTGTATAATGGACAGCTCAATGAAAGTGGTATTCATTCTTTACCTTTTCGGTATTACAGTTTATACATTAACGTTCAGATACTGGTATATGTTCATATCTGCCATTTTCTGTACAGTTTCCCATGCTGCATAATAGAAAAATGTTAAATAACTAGCTTTACCAAAATTGCTAATCAAATGAGTATACGCTGATTACCTGAATGATGGATGAATTAACGTTGACAATCCAGTTTTGAACAAACACATCTTTGATCCTATATACGTTTCATACAATTAACTAAGTGTTTACAAGGACATATCCGAATCTCACCACTCCAGTTGAAGACTGATTTTAATCTTATTATCGAATTTATATTGCCAAAATATAAATGATATACAAGGCTAGACTTATTTGACAATATCTTTAGCCAACATGGTAAAACACGACTATTATTATCAACGGTTAAAAGGTACCTTACCAATTCACCATACACACAAATATTGGGGGTGTTTTTAGGTAGTCCAAGTAAGTACTTTACCTATTGACTTTGGATGACTTCAACATCTTTAAAGTCTGTGAATGGGGTACGAATTAATCAACCCAAAAAGTTCTTAAAAATATAAACGAACCAATGAATACACCCGCTGCCGACAATGACAGTTAAAAGTTGTTTTGTCAAGTTGAAAGTTTCGCCGTAACCAGTATATTTTTGTTTCTGTTTTTCGGTTGTATGCTCTTATGGGTCTTTACGATATGTGTAAGACAGTAGTACACATTTTCGGTACAAATATTTGATATTCCTGTGTAATAGGAGATAACCAACTGGGGTATATGATGGGGGTGTATTGATCAACTAGTTTGCTACATATATTTATCACATGCTTTATGTACCTTGTAAATGGTCATTACCTTCTCTCGAAATGTCCGTAGGTTACCAATTACAACTCGAGATTAAAATCGGAATAGAAAGTTATCACTAAAGGAGTATATCTAGAACATATGATGATTCATCAAGGTTTGTTGTTCAAGTCAATGTTTATTACACTGGAGTTCCTTACAATTCTATATGAATATCTAAATAGGCTGACACATTATTTCCAATCAAATATAGACTGAATTGATAGCCTCATTTGAAGGTGTTTTTTCAGACACTTCGAATTTTGCTGAGTTCATAGGTACTTATTTATCTAAAATTGTTTCATCGTAGATAATTCTAAATTGTCGCATTTTAATCAATACAACTATGTGCGCAAAAAATAACGCTGCCGTTTTCAAGTTAGGCTTAAGATTTTAAAAATAGTTTTTCAAAAGAAACATTATGCCTTTTTTTAATACAATTCCCTAGGGAAGGTCAATGAAACGATCAGATTTTTTTACTACAAAGACTAATATACTAAACAAACTAATTATTTTCTGTTATAGCAAACCCATTCGGAGAAATAAAACACCAAAGCTAAACTGTATTTTTTGCTGTCAATATAAAATCAACTGTTATACGTTTAAAAGTTATAATTGAACTTCCACCCCAAGTAACATGAAGCTTTCCGGTAAATATAATGCTCCCAACTCTATTTATAAAGTTGTTTTTCTTACAATCTACCTAGGGGTCCACACCTTTTAATTTACTTGAACGATTTTTCTTTTTGTTTTGTGGTTACATTGATATTTCACAATTCAAAGTTCTTTATCATACTCCAAAAGGGGAATTAAGTTTTGAATAGTCAAAGTTTAAAGGGGCCATATTATAATTCCTAAACAGAAAATATTTTACAGAATTTTCGTCAAGGAATATTTAATACTGCCACAAAGCACCAGTTTTGTATTTAAGATTTTTTTTTTGGGGAGGGGTACTAAAGGGTATTTCACTTGTATGACGACGGATCATCCACTTCACCTAGCCATATTACGGTGGAAATCCGAGAGGAAACCTCGTAAAATCCACCACCACTTAGCCAGAGCCACAACATGTAGCTCGCTCATATACCTGATGGTCGACAAGTGGACTCGGTCCAGTGCCCGGTAAATCGAAGGAGGTTCAGTTTGGTACGCGAACACGCTTACCACTAAGCCACGAACTATTTAATATTTAAAGCATGGATAAACAGGTGTTACGGCGGGTAATTTATTTAATGAATAATACTCACACTAGATATACTTCTTAAACACTTAGATTCTCTAAGGTCAAGCTTGTTTGGAATGTTAATGGCAATTAAAAAAAAAAAAACACAAAAAACCACAATTTAACACTTACAGTGTTAATTAGAAAATGATAGATATCTGGTCTTAATTGGTTTCTTAAAATAAATATAAAACATCCCATTCGTTAATTAATATTTTTCATATCAAGATAAACAGAAAACTTAGCACTTTATCGAGGTCAGTGCACGTCACGAAACTAATGATCCATCCATCAATACACTTCTATATTGAAATTGAAATTATGCTTTATTGACAGTATATAATGCCAGAGGCCCGGATATATATATTTAAAATAAGCACATGGTGTGAATTACAATCAAACAGAGTTTTTTCTTTTAGACTTGTAGAATTTTCTCTCTCTCGATTAACGCTTGATGGCATAACTAAGCAAGGTTGTATAATGTGTCCAAATTTTCGTTGGACATCAAAATAGAGAATCTATGGACAGATCTTATTGAAAACAACTTTGCTGGTATACATTCCTTTCTGACATCCAGTATCCAGTCTTAATTTCTCCAAATTTCGTTGCAACTTAATACATTCTAAATTGAGATATTTGTCTTGATTAAGACAACTTTTGTATGTATTGTATAATTCATACCTGCTCATATTGCGGATTTTATCTAACCACTCCTGTTGGCTAACATCTAGAAGTCTTTGTTTAAAGACAGCTAGGAAATTATTTGGGTTTCCGACGCCTTGATTATTCCATACAAACCCCAATCCCATCTTGTTGAGCAAGTCTTTGATTTTACAGGCCCAGGTACGTTTACCTAAATGATCAAGTCGCAAAAGCATGCAGTAAGCTTTCTTTGGGTACCTGGTATCTGGCATACCTAAGAGATATAACCAGTATTTAATACATATATTGGCAGCTAGAAGTTAATGAAATTTACTAGCCATAAACAATCTAATACGATACACATATATATATAAACAAAAAAAAAGTTTTTATAAATAAGACTCCAAATACTTAATTTAACTTCTAAATTGATAGCTAAAAGGCAAGAGAGCGAATCGAAGCAGCTTTGATTAGGAAGATTGTATAAATGAAGGTGTGGCTGATTTCCGTGATGCTGTGCGTGCTGCGATGTGGGGAATCTAGGACATTTTGGCTAGCACTTGCTATTCCATACCATGGAAGGCCGCTATTTATCATGTAGTGCAAAGTGGATGGGTAACACCGCACTATTGAATAAGGGAGGGCTGTAGCTATTGCTGTCATCGATGTCTCCTCGTGATTCTTTGCGCGTAGCGGAATCTCGCTAGATTTGACTGGACGGCGGATCTGCGGCGTAACGATGGCATTATGCGGTGCTACGACTATGCTCTGTTCAGCTGATGGGGGATTTGTTTATGCTGCTGCATATTGGAGACAAATATTCCCCAGACGGGAAACCAAAGGACGCCGTTGAAGACTAGATGTTTCGTTTTGCAGTGCTTGTTTGGTTTGCAGTTTGTTTACAACATATCTTAGGCCGTGATCCAGGTTAAACAAGCCGAGTGTGATAGTAGTTTGTAGTAGTTTGGTTATCTATAGATGTACGCCCAAATGGCTACGTTTCTTCAACCAAGACAACCAGTTGGCGTGAAATACGTTTCTAATGTTTCACATGGTTATTGACTGTGTCCTGTAGCATATTCAGGGCACATGCGTGTTATTTTGCTCTGCTGTTCGGACACTGAGTCAGACGAGGAGTAAACCTACGACCCAGGTATCATCGCCAACGAGGTGTAACGTCTTATTACCAGCTATGTGAATATACAGCTATGTGAAATATCCAAATCTAATTTTGTTTCATCGCTAACTGTATATGTTTTTGGACAAATGTGACTTGGACATTAGATGCATAGGTAGCCTCATTTACAGATACAGAGTTAGAGTACACATAGTTTAGTAATTTCAACCTTTTTCACTTACCGATGTGTATAGGTTCAATTTTTCCTGTCCAGTAATATTTGGTATAGCGTACTGAACTTTCTGACACATTTTGGTCTAATTGTAGAAAAGGTTCGTCACTTTTAACATGCAAAGACGACCACAGGTGTAGTTTATGTTAGTTAGAGTTAGTACTAGTTAGACCACATGGATAAGGGGAAGGTAAGACGTGATTTAGGGCTAGGTTATAGGGTTAAGTTGTGTAAGGTATTAGAAATGTTAGACTGCTTTGTAAAGTGACCGACCATTTATACAGTTTCGTACACTTGTCAACCTCAGTTTTTAAGGGAGTCACATGCGAGACAAAACCCATCAGTCAGTCAATCTAAAGTTAAAAATGCACAGCGCTTAATGTGTTGACCATAAATTATTAGTTTTCTTCCACAGTTTCTCAAGGCCATGGAATATGGCCACCATGAGCAGTAATTGAGTGTATTGGAATAACTTGTACACTGCACCGGTTGGATAGGTAAACAGGTTCTGTCAGCAAAAAAAAGGAAATGAGTCACTTAAAGATCAATCCACAAGCTATAAATTCTAATTAATCCAATAAAAGTTCCTTCATGTTTATACAGAAATCATTTCATTACAAACTGTATAATTGGTGATGAATTGTCCATGTGTACAAATTGTTGAATCTTTCATGGCTGTCATTTTGAATCTATTTAAAAGTTATATTATTTTACTTGCAAAAATACAAGTTGGTACAGTAGTCTAGCTTAAACAATACAATAGGTGCGTCCCAGTTACAAGTAACAAACTGACATTTCATAATAAAGACTCGTATTTTATATACAAATCGCAAACTTCATGTGTTCGTTGGGTTCTGTTGTTGCATGTATAAGCTTACAGGTTGACTGAGGACCTATTTTACAGTTATACATTGACATTGTTATATTACTGCTGTGTTCGTAAAGCTAAACAATTATACTTAATGGAATTTGCTGTGCAGTAGAGAAAAGAAAGAGTAGCATGTACAGGTTGGTGTAAGGTACAATTAAATTTCTCAGAATTGAAATCAAGCACGATCTTTTGCCCACAAACGTTTAAATCTAAAAGTGGCTTCTCAAATTCTAAGTTTGTTGCGAAAAGATATTGTTGGATAACAATTTTAGAAAATCTTGGTTTGTCTTGAGTTAAGGTGTACATAAAATGTCAATATGTTATTTTTTTTAACAAATAGAGTAAAAGCTTTACTCTCCTATGTGCTTAACCAACAAAAAGTAAATAATTGTGTCGGAGGCGGTTGCTCTCACAAAACGTTTCAACCATTTGGAAGGGATGGAGATAATCAGCCCTTGTCCCTCTACATATCGCTCACGGCTACTTACGCAAAGATGGTCCTGTGGCGACCACCTTCGGTTGACGGCTGGTGCTGGTGGCTCGGGGGCATTGGCAGCAATAAGGGAGAGCCACTCCACACAGCAAACTGTATGACAACGTTGCTGGCGATGTTAATATCAGTGTCTTT
This sequence comes from Mopalia muscosa, assembly GCA_031763545.1. NCBI lineage: Eukaryota > Metazoa > Mollusca > Polyplacophora > Chitonida > Mopaliidae > Mopalia > Mopalia muscosa. Next base: position 12,687 of record JARFOD010083808.1, on the reverse strand, counting down.
GTGCAGATTAGTGCATATCACAAAATATATTAGATATATATATTTTAGATATATATATATATTAGATATATATATATAAATTAGATAAAATCGCTAGGATCAACCCTTCCTAATTCAGTAATGCGAAACCGTCCATCCGTTTCCAAGGTACATCTGAATCCAGCATTCCCACAAGCACATCCTAATCCGATGGCTCTCAATCCGTTTTTGACACGACATCCGCCCATGTAATAAGGATACGAATTACCACTCCAGTTATTACACTCAAGTCGTTTATAGTCGTGACACGTTACACTGCACAACCCCCACAGCAACTCCCGTCATATCTTATTCTCTCGCAAGAGTCCGCCACGCAGTCCTACACAATCCCATAACAGCTAGGGACAGCTCGTCCTTATTCAGTAGTGCGTTGATACCCACCAGCTTCGCACTGCATGATAAGTAACAACCCTTCCATATTATGTAATAGGAAATGCTAGTTCAAATGCCCGAATGCACATCACAGCACACAAAGCATCACGGAAAAAGTCCAGCACCTGCATAAGGCAGCACCGGGGTCAACCCTTCCTGTTTAGCAGTACGCTGTTACCTATCCGCTTCGAGCTATATGATAAGTAACAACCCTTATTACACAGTTTGGGTTTCGGCCAAATTCGGACACCACGAATGCCATTTTCGTTTGACATACCTTGCTGTCATCTTATACACAGCATAAAAGACGAGTTTATTGTGCTTTCGTGGATTTCCGGAAAGCATTTGATTCTGTGAATCGGGATTTATTGTGGTATAAGATTTCTCAGCTAGGCATCTGTGGAAAAATGCTGAATATAATTAACAGTGCATATGCAAATGTTAGATCTTGTATCAGGCATAAAGTTTAAAGACAAGTTATTTTGAAAGTGGTCTAGGTTTAAAACAAGGCGAGATTACCTCCCCTGTTACATTTTCCCTGTTCATCCCTGACTCATTAGAATTGAATGAACTGTCCATATATTTGATTTTATTTGCTGACGACCTAGTTCTTTTATCCGAGTTTACAGAAGGTCTTCAAAATTCACTTGATACTCTTTCTAAATACTGTTCAAATTGGGACTTGGAGGTAATATTGAATATACATTAAGGCAATCCATCAACACTTTTTTAAACGGCCAACTTCAGACTTCAGACAAACTTCAACTATATAAGGCTTGCGTCCCCTTTCTTTAGTTAACGGAATCAACTTCTAGCATCACGGCCATCATGGTATACCTGTGACGTCAGATAGAGGGCCCTGTACTCGTCTATTATTTATGTTGTAACGTTTTAATACTCGATAAGGCACAACCGTTCTTTATTATGTAATAGCAAACGCTAACGGAGTTACTTATTCTATACATTGTGCTATTGTCGTTTGTTATCTGGGTTCAACGCCTAGAAAAGCATCTATTTTACATCCACCGTTCCACTCCAACTACTGGTATGTATAAACAAAATTGTCACGCTTTAATTTTCATTTATGCTCTAAAGACTTTGTAACAATATTTTTTCTTGCATATATCAAGGCTGAAAACAGGGTTATTTTTTATTTCTTTTCTTTGTTAAATGTATCTATGAGTGAGTGATTTGTTACTTTATACAATTTCTGTTTAATAACGTATCATAACTGATGGTCGTGGAAAGGCAATAATAGTTGGAAATGGCCGCTGTTAAGTTCATGGTGATGTCTATTGCTCTTCTCACAACTGTTTTTCTCGGATTAGAATTGGCATTCAATGTATATGCTATTCAATTGAAATCGACATTCAACTTTACCCAAACAGAAGGTGAGTAATAAGTTCTGAACGACTTGTAGAAGTGGGGTAACATAATTATACAATTTATGGATAACCACTTCTTGTTTTGTGATAGAACACAACATTTTGATACATATGCCTTTATCGTCATATGAGGTAGAAAAAATAACTTTTATTAGGAGCCCGATCCATAATTTGTGTAATGGATGTCCTTGATCTCTGTTCAATTCAGGTTTCAGTTTTTGAATGGGTAGCACCTCGCATAGCATACTTCTCTTCCAATCGTTTGTGTTAGCAGGAATAATGTTTACATTGTCCCATATATCTTATATACAAATTACAATCACAATTTATCTTATAGACACTGTCTTTGAGAAGTTGGGTTGTCTATGCAATAGGTGGGAATATCAAAAAGATAAGAAAAAACATTCAGTTGATTGTTAATTTTATACAAAGAATTATACATATAAAATTTGATCATTTACACCGTTTGGACAACCCTTTGGAGAACCTTTTAATTCCATATTACTTTTCCATTTCCTCTTCCTCTGTAATTTTCTATATTTTCTGTTGCTGTCTCTTACAATATGTTTTGCTCATACTGCTACAATTGTCAATTTCTTTGTTTTCTCTGCCGCTGTAAGAGCCATTTTTGACTGCAAATCTGCATTATAAAATTATTATTTATTACCTTTGCTAAAATACTATCTTTGCATAAAATATATCAACGGTAGGTCTTAATATTTTTATTTGTATGTACAGAGTTAAAAATATGACTCTCGCGACCAAACTTGAAGCAAGTGAATGTGTCATATCGAAGCTATGGCATTATTTTTTAATCCATATTCTTACATGCTATGATGAGACATCTATTAGAAACTGACTACGTTACCAATGTCTCCAGCAACACAGTTATCAATGAGATGAATGACACGGCTGGACTGGGGGATTAAGCTTGAAACTGCTTGGATAATTCACCGACAATGAGTGGACCTATAGTACTACTGAGTGGATAACCGTGTACCTCATGATCTATACTTTTAGTGTTCAACAAAGTATAAACCATTTGTCAAAAATATCACCTAACACATTTTAAAAACCCCCAAGCATATAGGTTTAAGATACATAGGTTACTTTTTTCTTACTTAGTTTTGATAAATAATAAATGATGAGCAGTTTCGGTTAAATTGCTGATAAGGTGCAAGGAGGTTCAGAACCATAGAGACCGTTTATGTATGTAGAAAAGTTCAATGGCAGACACTTTGGGGTCGACCCATTTTGTACCGTGTTGAAATTTAACCGTTTGCAAAGCAGCTTTCAAAAACATAACTTTTACTTCTTTCTTTAATTCAGCTTACGAGCGATGTATGCGCTTAGATGTGATTGGATGATGTGAACTATGTCATCGACATTATCCAATCACAGCTAAGCGCATACATCGCTCATAGGCTGAACTAAAGAAAGAAGTAAAAATTTTGTGTTTGCAAGCTAACTTTGAACATTATAGATATCTAACATCACAATTCTGGGTTAAGATTTAAAGATGAACTGTGATATATTCACACTCATGTGATATTCATTTATTTTGTGTGGTGTGAATCGGTTAAATTTCACCACGGTACAAGCTGGGTCGACCCCAGTGTCTGCAGTTTACATATTCTATATAGATTTTGTATGAGTGTAATCATTTTAGAATATATTCATGTGGTAACTCCCTCTTATTCGGAAACACGCAGTGAATAACCTTTAACTCGACAGAGTGAAACCACAAACAGACAAACACCCTATATAGACCTGCGTAACTTTTTTAGGAGTGAAATCAATTTTAAGACTGTGTGGCGGAAAGCTCCAAACAAACCCTTGTGTTATATATCAATATCATTTAAATTTTTTGATCTAGTAAATAGAAAAATATCAACATCGTTAAGTTTCAAACAAAAAACTTATATACCAGTACTATTTATTAGTTTAAATAGCCATAAACTATTGGTGTAAAGCCGCAAAAACAAACAGACGAAAGAAGATTTTCCGAAATGAAACATTCAGCGGTATTTCAGCTCCGCTGTGGCGAGAACACATTTACAATTAGATGGATTTATTATTTCTAAAAAACGTTTTTTTCATGTTCATAATAGCTGCAGTATTTTGCAGAATTATGGTCGGTTGACTGGTCTCCTTGAAACATGCAATCTGCATGCAAAAAACAGAATATATTGAAGTCTTTCTCTGCATGGGTGAATTTATGTTTTATCCGACAAAGACAAAAAAAGCTGTTATCCAGCCAATCTAATTCAAATCAGATCTCAAAAACGCTTCCCGTGTTTTGTTTGTCGCTATATTAAGATGTAACGCAATCACATTACTGATACTGTTAAATTACGTCAAGCTTACTGGTGTTCACGAAGGTCACAGCTTCAGTTGTCCAATAAAAACACAGAAAACACGGGGCCATGGTAAACACCGAATTCCGTCAAAACAAGCAGAAGTTTTTTCAATTTTTTTCAGCGTAAATCGCAGGTAAACAGGGGAAAATGCAATTTCACTAAAAGTTTATTATTTAAATGCGTGTTTGTTGATTGTGTGCGCATGTATTCGATGGTCAAGTAAACATACACAGGCGTGAAACTTCGGTTCGTCTGCGGAATTGAATCTTCCGCTTTCACAAACCAAAATCGAGAAGCCAATCGACACTGTAGGTGGGTTTATTGTGTTAGATATAAATATAGCGACAAACAAAACACATGGTGCGTTTTTGAGATGTGATTTTAATTAGATTGTTTATCCTGCTTACCTGTTTGCGGCTGATACATGGAGCTGGCAGGACAAGGGTTAATTTCAGTGTCGCTTTGTGACGTCCTATAGCAGAAACGAGCGAAGCTTCTGTTGCAAAGGGCAATCTAGAGATCGCCATCACGGCAAAATCAATTTAGAAAGTCAGAAGTTCGCCACGAGCAATTACATAAAATTGTGACAGGTTAGATCTTATTTACAAGGTGTTCGTAATTGTCAAGGTCTTTCTGTGATTTTCAAGGCCTTGACTGTGTATTTTGATTTTCAAGGCCTTTTAAGGTAGAACGCGAACCCTGCAAATATGTAGTTTACAGGTTACACGCCACCCCCACTCCCCCCTCCCCCCTGGACGCCAGCAGAGGCTTCCGCGACGCCAACAGATAGGGCATCGACGATGTGGACGCGTAACGAGGTACGGGTGACTACCCTTTGACCAGAGTACAACCGTATACATCCACAAATTGAACAGAACATAAGAACGGAACATATTTACACTCTGCAAAGCTCTGTGTACGGAATAAAATAACGGACAGAAACGGGACATCACCTGTCGAAGTAGGAAATAAAAATTCGTGATCGACTTTTTATACGATATATCACGAAAAATGTCAATCTAAAGCCGTGATCCAGGTTAAACAAGCCCCGTGTGATATATTTAGTATTTGCCATCTACATGTAGGCCTAAATGTGCACTTTCTTCAAGCACGACAACTAGTTGGCGTGAAAGCCGTTACTTATATTTCAAATGTTTGTTTGCTGTGTTGCATATTCAGGGAGCATGCATCTCATTTTGTTCCGGTGTTTGAAGACTGAGCTACACGAGTTAGACCTCTGACCCAGGTATGGTTGACGAAGTCGAACGTCTTAAGCAAACACAGAAAGTTCAAGCGTATATAAACAGGTTGGAATTGAGCAAATCTTCCTAAGTCAGTCATTCACTCATTACGGAACCACAGACACAAAATTAAACATGAAAGATGAGAGGAAACGACAATATACCCCTGGAAAGCGAGGCCCCATCAAACATACAAGTCGCCAACAAGAGCTCAAGTGATTTGCAATAAACGCCGAAAAAATCTTGCCATATGGAATATTAAAATTGAGTTTGAATAAAATCAACCGGGTGACATCATGTCTAGACAAGAATACACCAAACAAAATCCTACGCGGCATCATTGACATGTTGAATATCTTAACTGTCTTGCCAAATGCAACAGTCATACTAAGTTTGATTCGAATTCCACAAGAACTTTTCGAAAACTTACACACAGGTGGCGCCAGCGGTAGACCGACATCCGCCCAAACTAATTTCAAGCGATGTTTTGTTACATAAAACAATCAAACTTAGTTTGGTTTGAATTTCACAAATTTTTTTTCAAGATAACATAAGAAACCCAATTTATATTTTACAATTAGGTGGCGCCACCTGAATGTCGACATATGCCAAAATCCATCCCAAGCACCGTCTTGCCACATGAAACACTCATACCAAGTTTGATTCGAATTCCACAAGAAGTTTTAAAATTGACATACAGAAACGAAATTTTGACTTTGCCACCAGGGGGGCGCCACCTGTACTCAGACATAGACCAAAACTTATTTCAAGCGACGTCTTGTTACGAGAAACAATCCCACTCAGTTTGATTTGAATTCCACGAAAAGTTATCAAGTTAATCAACAGAAACCAATTTAGACTTTGCCACCAGGTGGCGCCACCTTTAGGTCGACATATGCCAAAATCAATCCCAAGCGCCGTCTTGTCACATGGGACACAACTACTAAGTTTGATTCGAATTAATAAAGAGGTTTTCAAGTAAACGTCCGGTAACCAAAAAATTGAAGGACCGACAGACAGACAACCCCATAATATAATACGTCCGTCAATTGACGGGCATATAAGAGGAAAGAGACAAGAACACCTCAGTTTTTTCTTAGATGCATGTATTACAAGACTGACCAAGGGGGCATAACTCAACAGCACAGTTAATATGCCAGATATAAGACAGTTCTGAGAAGAAAAAGATAAACACACAGAGATAAATGAGAATACGAAAACAGGAATGAGATTGATAGACATAGAGAAGATGGTGGTCATGTTGAACAGAGTATTACAACAACATTCAGAGAATGGGTTGAACGTGTACTCAAGGGTATTTCGCTTCTATGACGACGGACTTAACACTGCATTACAGTGGAAAACTCCAGAATCAATCAATAAGATGTTCAGTGAGTGATTAATTGTATTAACTTCTTAACTTATGTAAAACGAAGATGATAAAAAAACCCATAAGTATAAACAGTTTTTATATATGGTTTAAATCTTGTTTAGATGCCCATATGGATAACATATGCCTATTATAAATACACAAGTCTAAGCTTTAGTCACCTGCTGCGAGTAGACTACATTCAGTGTGGTTTAGATATGCCATTCATTATGTAATCAATTTTAAATAATGTGTTTCTAGTTGTAAATCTTCAGATCACATCCTTGGGCTCAAATGCATGGTATCTATACAGAATTTGTATAGTTTAAGGTAGAATAGATTCGGTTGATAAGGGTTGGGAAATGTTAACAACATAATCTAATACAAGCTTGAGATGGGTACCCTTTACGCAATCGGTCCAAATCGTCATGGAAGGTTACCTGGTTTATCTTATTATCGAGTGATTTCACAATGATTTTCCCATTGTGGGAACAGGAGGAGTAAATTTTACCATGACTTGCAGCTGTTTTAAGTAATGTTTGGTTCATTCTTGTATAGGTCCTTTCTTATTACTATTTTCGTCACTTTCAGAGCCTTCCGTTGTCTTATTTCCTCTGACTTCATAATACGTGAGGTGAATTTAACGATCACTCCTCCAGGGTTGGTTTGGTCAGTGCCACTTGTTTTGCCTAACCTGTGTGCGACACTGATGTCCTTTAGTGTCACATCCATTCCTAATTTCTTATTCAATAGCTCAACAACCTTTGTAATACATTTCTCAGTGGTCTCTGGTGTATCGTCTTCTGTCAATCTGCATATACGTATGCTGTCTTTCCTCGTGTACTGTTCTATGTCCTTATAGTGACTGTTTATATTATAAAAAAAAATTCTGTAAAGATCCTGATAATTCTCTATTCTCTTCTTGTTTGTTGCACAGTCCATCAATATCATTTCGAAGGTCAAAATTTTCTTGTTCTAGTAAGAATATTCTACTTTCTTGTTGTTAATTTGTCAACTATACAGGTCTCACTAACTTCAAGCTCCTCTCTCAGATTTTCCGTTGAAACAAGTCCATTTAGCTTATCCATTAGGTATTAATTTTAACTGGTCCTCTATCGACATTCCTACTTTTGCCTTTTTATCAGCTGGTTTTCTTGTATCGCCCGGTGACTCGTCTATGCTACTCTGTAAGCTGATCATTAAGGTGCACGAGTAGCTTTTAGCAAGTTTAGCGCTAGTTAGATGATAATTAAAACTTGTGCCATATTGTAGCAAACTAGCGTCTAACTGACAGGGATATTCTTCAATTCAGCACTGCGTCTAACGCCAACCTGTCAATCAATCAATCAATATTGCAATAACATATAATATTATAGTGCTAAAATCAAAGGACAAAGTTGGGCTTCAGGAAATTTCATTAAATTTGCATTTACAATCATACCAAGCAAGGAACCTGCTGTGAAATTTATTTTTCTCTATAGACAATATATATGCAAAACAGCATTGCTAGATTAATGCTAATTAACAGCTAAATAGCGTTGAACGCAAGTCCGCTTCGACACCTTTTCTCAAAGCAGACAACATATTTGCTAAATAGCATTGCTAAATTTGCTATGGATAGCAGCTAAATAGCGTTCCTGGTAAATAGTCCGCTTGACAAATTTATTTTCACAGTAGACAATATATTTTCTAAATAGCATTGCTATATTTGCGCTAAATAGAAGCTAAATACCCAAAATATATTTCTGTGAATCCAACCAGTGTTACCGCGGCATACCGTCTCTGTAGACCACCTATTTACAAAATAGCATTGCTAACTTTATGCTAGCTAGCTAGCAGCTTGGAAGCGTTCATAGCAAATAGTCCGCTTTGACATTTATTTTCATAGTAGACAATATATCTGCTAAATAGCATTGCTAGATTTGCAGCTAAATACCCAAAATATATTTCTGTATATAAAGTCAACCATGCTCTGAAAAAAAGTTCTGCGGGATGCCGACCAAGTTAGTATTTATATGGATGGAAGCTGATCATTAAGGTGCACGATTGGCTTTTATAAAGTTTAGCGCTAGTTAGATGATAATTAAAACTTGTGCTATATTGTAGCAAACTAGCGTCTAACCAACAGGGATATTCTTCAATTCAGCACTGTGTCTAATGCCAACCTGTCAATCAATCAAGCAATATGGCAATAACATATTATAATGCTAAAATCAACATTTTGGAAGGACAAAGTTGGGCTTCAGGAAATTTCATTAAATTTTCATTTACAATCCCTTGTTTCTCGGTTACCCGTTGACTTCTAAGCTTGGGGTGACTATACCGCGAATTATTTTTAGGGGTAGGCAGAATGATATGTAAAATGTCTAGCTCGAACCCTTTATAAAATTTCAGGGCTTGTAAGTTTTTTGTTTGGGTACCTCTTACCTATTAGCTATAGTCCTCCGACGTTTCTTCTGACTTGGCCAAAGCACAAGAATATAGTGATCGAACCAGCCGTCCCGTCACAGCATTGAGTGCTTGGCTGGGGTAATCTTGAGGTTTCCCCCTTTCATAAGCATGGACATCGCTTCAAGTAACAGTTTTCTACATTAAACACTATCTACGGTATCTCTTTCATCAGTTTAAACTGTCGTCTGAAAGATTATCAATCATAATCAGTCGTCGCAATCAACTGGATAATTTTCTGCTGAAGCTGAAGTGATGGCCCGCTGTTTGTCGAACTATTCGAACATGGCTGCCGATGTCAATGTTTCAATTCTTGCGAGATACACGTGAGTACATGAGTAATGGAGTCCAGTTAACTTTAGTTAACACAAATATATTTTAGACAAAAGAATGAGCACTAGAATAAAAGCTATTAGTTAACATTTACAAGTTACAATCAACAACATGAATAAAACAACAAAATGACAAAGATATTTACAAGAATTCGCCAATGTTTTCTCCTTTTGTAAGAAGAAAACGGTAAAATATATTTACAACCAAAAACATGAAAATTATATCAATTGTGAAAAAAAAAAGATTATTTATCGGGTTGAGGTGGTTGAGTTGTCATACCATGACCATAATCTTTTCAATAAGTTTCCCCTTTCACTTGTTTGGCGAGACCCAGGAGAGGTGACACAGCAATAACGATGGACAGCCAGAAGATAGAGGTCTTACTGCCTACACATCTTCGACTGGAAAACCAGAGGGATCGCCTCGTAGCACACACGTGTGAAATTTGCCCTGTCATGTTGTAACTTACAATTACAATCTTTTCCCTGTTTCAGTTAGCTATTGTTATACATATTTAATTTCTGTCTCTTTGTTCTCCAGCTTCCAAGCCCTGACGTAATTTATCAGGGCTTGCAACAGCCGATACAAGCATGAGTGGATCCAGTGGTGTTGTTAACAAACTCACTATATACGTTAAGCATTAATAAGCGGGTAAAGGAAGGTGTATATGCATACAAACCCGCTGTATGTTATAAGCATACCGGATGGCACAAACCCAAAATTTCTCAAGGAAGGTCGGATATGGCTTGCACCAATTCTATGTTAACTGTTAAATTTGTCTATCAACGATCACAGGGGCTCGGTCCTATTAGAGGCCGTCTATGTATGTAAAAAAGATAAAGGGCAGACACACTGAGGTCAACCCAGCTTGTACCATGTTGAAATTTGACCGATTCAAGTCCACTTATCACATAACATAAATGAATACCACCTGTCCGTTTGAGACAAATAGTTCACCTTTAGATCCTAACCAAGAATTGTGACGTTAATTATCTTAATTATTTTAAATGTACAAAAATTGCTTCGTCAACATGCTATAAACATCTGCCCCCACGGGGAGCCATTTAACACCAACAGTCACTGCAGAATCACCTGTTGCTGAATCAGTTTTTCCCGAATTTCTTGAGGATCCAATGGCGGACAGCTGTGTATTTGCCAATGTTTCTGCATCTCATGCAGGTCAAGTCTGTCATAACAGATCTCATGTCATCTTGTGCTCCTGGGATAGACAAGATCGATATGTCAATCATCAAAATTGTTAAAAATTACATATCTATTCCTTTGGAACATATCTTTAATTTATCATTTGCATCTGCTACTGTCCCCGATCGCTGCAAAATTGCAAAAAATACCCCTGTCTTTAAATCTGGCCAGCACAATCATATCGAAAACTACCAACCCATTTCTATACTTCCATCTATTGGTAAAATCCTAGAACAACTCACATCTATTAAAGTTTTCCACCATCTTAATAAAAATAACATAATTTCTGATAAACAGTTCGTGTTTCGGGCAAACCACAATACTACATTTGCTACTCATTTACTTTATGACAGATTTGTCGAAGGTAGACAGGCACGTAAATACCTGGTTGTCTTGTTTCTGGATCTCTCGAAGACCTTTGACACAGTAAATCACGCCATATTATTGCAAAAACTTAAACACAAGGGTTCCTCGGTATATCTTATACATGGTTTAAGAATTATTTATCTAACCGTCTGCAATATGTTAATTTTAATAATTCCTTATCGGGGCCTTCAGCGGTGAATTTTGGTTATCCACAAGGATCCGTTCTAGGTCCATTATTATTTCTCCTTTATATAAACAACATTCAAAATATAACACCCTATACTTGATATAATTTTGTTGGCTGATGACACCAGTGTTTTATGTTCATCTAAAGACCTGGGAAACACTTTAGATACAATGATTCTTGCATTTAGAAAATTCATGCTGATAAAACCAAACCATAGACCTAGAAAACAAATACTAACAACTGATCGAATATCTTATACTGAAGTCTAGCGTAAAACAATTCAAATTTTGGGGAATATTTTTAAATGATAAACTTTACTGGAAAACACACATTGACTATATTAGCAAAAAAAATTCTCGAAACACTGGTGTCATCAGCCATGTCAAAGCTTCTTTAAATAAAAGGTCTTTGTTTATATTATATTACTCGCTTATATATCCTTATTTAATTTATGGTATTACTCTCTTGGGTAATACTGATGAATCCCATCTAACGTCACCCTTTTTAATCCCAAAATGTGCTGTACGTGTTATAAGTCAATCAAATCAATTAGAACATACAGCAATGTTTTTTTTAAACTACAGATCTTTCCACTCGTTCTTTATAGTAACTTAGTTTATCTTTAAGTTCTTTAGTAACCAGGGAGCAATTCCGGCTGCGTTTGAGTTATATCTTTTTAGACAACTAGTAGTTAACAACGTATTACCAGACGTTTTCTGTTTGATTTTAATAGGCCTTTCTCTAAAACTAATCTTTCTTATCATTTATTCATGTCAACTGGTCCCAAGGAATGGAACAAATTACCAATACATATTCGAGTTATTGAGTCAACATCACTTTTCAAAATAAGACTAAAATTATACTTACTTCAATCCATCCCACTGTGAGACTCCATACTCATCCTTGCCACTTCTCATTTCATTAAAAATTTCCAATAAAAAATGAGCTACCATGTAATGGCCTAAAAAAAATCAGTTGCAAATATTTTCAACTGAACAAATTATGCATAATTCTATATTATGGGATAGAACCCTTTCGTCTTTATTTCTGCCATGCTATTTATAAATTGTTGTCTAAATGCATTATATTATTTATATATATATTTATTATGGTGAATAAATATCAAATGAAACCAAAAGGCTTTTACTCCAGCCAGTCAGATTAGAGCTTTTAATAGCAAAGTAAGCGGTTGTGTAAATTTAGTTTTGCAGGTCAGAGACATGCAGATGTTCTCACACAAAGTGAGTCCATTTAATAGACTAGACTACTGTGTAAATTGTTGTTTATTGACGGATCACCGGTTCGAGTCCGCCTTTCGACCAGCAGGTATATGAGCGAGTCACATGTTGTGGCTCCGGCAATCGCGGGGGTGGTTTTTACGAGG
>JARFOD010083797.1:0-19066 GCA_031763545.1 Mopalia muscosa | reverse complement strand
ACTCAATGACCAGCGAATTGTTGATTTCCCATCCAAATTTGTGACTATACTAGCAATTGATTTATCTCTCTATTTGTATCTCTCTTCGCATATAACCGGCATGTAAGTCCCAATCCTGACAACATTGATATGGCCCATTTCGAGAACATGTATATTCTATACTTCGGCCTTTACGGAGGAAGGTAAACTATATCTTTTATGTTCTCCACCAAAACCATCCGGATCAAAGCACCCCCAACACCAATATATGCGTTTTACAATGAAGTCTGAAAAAGACTGAGGAGGCGAGGAAGACCAACAACTAGCCTTCGTAGAAGGAATTCGCTTATAAATACCGTTTACTATAACTAGAAGAAAATATATCAACAACAAATTACAGTCCTGACAATTCAAGACGGGATCGACCTTCCGCTCTAAAACAAAGATTCACAATTGAGTAGAGCTAAACAGATTTTAACAATACATTATGTCCATACGCCAGATACCATTTATTACCTCTCAGATGACGAGGCAAACCTTTTGCCGTCCAAGGTACCCACCGAAAATCTATTTCCCTTCTGTCAACCTAGCTGACAAGAGCTAGTTACAAATCAATTGTTGTTCTGGGTTATATCATTACAATATATCATAACTTACTACTTCCCCCACGAAACTCGATAGTCCCTCTACAAACAAGTGTGTATCTATCTAGTGGGATAGCTTTTGTGGCAAGGCATCAAACCTCAACACACGATGTGTAAATCTGGTACAGTCGATGTTAACACTCCCCTTTATGAATGATGTTTGTAAGCACTTAAAGCCGCGAAAACTTAATTAATGCACACTGGAGAAAAGAAAACGGCCAGAAAATTAGTAAAAGGATGGATAGTACTTCGATTTACTTCCATTTTTGTTAAACAAAGCTTCAGGCAAAACCTGGAGAGAAGAGAATCAGTAGACAGAATTAATGCAAGGTGCTGACCTCTTTAGATGAGACCACCATCCCCTTAGAAGTGTGTCGTGCACCGTGGGAGTGTCTTCAATTTCTTATTGGGGCTAAAAAAGTGTTGGAGCGGTTGATGTCGCTATTCTTTTTCTGTTTTGTGTTCAGATTGAGTTCTTTTATTTCCGAAAACATAAAATGTATGATTGTATTGATTTACAGAGGTATCAATTGTAATTATACAATTAAAATGTTTAATGTAGATACCCTGTGTTACACAATATAGTAACCTCAAGGTTTATGTGCACCATGATCTTTATGGGTGAGTTACATATATGGGGTGGAGTGATGTCGATGTAGTGAAGACAAATGACAAAGTTAATGAAATATTGTAGGCCTTCCCCATAAGGTTCTACAAATCATCAGGAGGTGTCGTACGTTTGCCTAATAATGAATAATAATATGGAACTCCAATTAAGAAAAAAAGAAAAGAAAACTGTTTGATTAGATCAAATGGTGGAGCTTTCTCGTCGCGTTGTACAGGGTCTTGTATTTACAAGTTGTATTTATTTTTGGGATCAAATCCTGGATATATATTTTGTATTGTTCGTTATATATATTTCCTGAAGAATCTGTTTGGTTAAACAAGGATATCCATTGTATAGCGGGACGACGAATAAAATTGATTGTAGGTTTCCCAGTGATTGTGATTTGGATGTGCTTTAAGCATCGCTTCCTTTGAAAATAGCATTTGTTCATGCACATTGCTGTCTGGTGCCACTAATCTGTAATAATAACTGCCTTAGGTGTTAACAATGGATAACAGGACAAAGATCTCTGTGGCCATTTTGAGACAGTCCAGAGCCGTTGTAGGCGTCAAAATATGCCAAGTGTTTAAAATCCGTCTAAATCCGAGAAAATAAGGTATTTCCCATTTCTTGAAGAGCACCTGTCCCACACCCTCCCGAGTATACAAAAGAATGACATTACTAATACGAAACATGTATATCTCATTGACATGTGACCTGAAGACAGGCGCTAGAGTTATCTGCCAAGATAATCATCAACCGCTTTCGTTAAGAACCTATCGGATAAATACATCCTTTAAAGCCATTTTGAATGAAACTTTCCGATTCTCCAGTAAAAAATTGGTGTTACACTGAGGGAACGTCTTTTCGACGACACCAAGACAAGGTTCCGGTGCATTGGTGATTGTATCCGCATGTGGACTTTATTATTGTTTATACCGATAAATCATTTTCGTACCTATATTACCTTCCATAGTATATCCTGGTTATTCCCTAAAGATGCAGATTTGTTTGGCCGGAATGGAGTTGGATTGGTTTATCTTACCTCGTAACGACTGGCGTCACCAATACAAAGGAGTTGTCTGAACGAATGCCAACGCGCCTCTGGTTTAAAACGAAATGTAATGAGCCTGTTAAGTCTGGATTTAGCTTATTGTTCTGCCTATGTGGCGGATTTCTAGATTCAATACCGTAATCAATAGCATTGGAATAGTATTTGAAGACAAACTTAATGTGTAACGTCGAACCTTTGCTCTTGGATAGTGCCACTTATTCTGGTGTTTGCTTACCGGGGAATTCTAAAGGCATATTAATCTTGAGATGCAATGTGTATGGTAGAGCTTCATGACTTGTGTCACGGCTTTTGTCTTTTTCTATTTACATATAGAAGACATTTGACATAAAATTGAAACTTTCCAATATATTCCATTAGTTTATTGTCTCATACATGGAGCCTCTAAATCTCTCTGAGAGCACAAGGACAACAGTAAACTCCCTTCCAACCACCTGAGTATAGATCTGAAATCCCTTAGTTTAAAGGAATATTAACTCAAATAATCACGACCTGGTTCAATGATTTTTGCGTCACACATTTGTACTTTGTTGTTGAAATAGTCTTCTTATTTATATATATCTACATGTAGTCTCTTGATAGCTGTAGCTCGATTTGTTCTTGTTAAGAATAGTCTCTTCACTCCTAAATTCAGTAGTTCCATACAAACCATTCTTGTCCAGGGAAATTTTCAATGTTAACCAGATGTCAACGTACATTAGTTACATTTAGTTATTGTCACATTCTCTTAACACGATTATTGGCTTGACAATAATTTGTCTTTCTATTATTCATGTTTATATCAATACGATTGGTAAATTGATACTCTTTTAGCCTGCTCGATGCTACCAACAGTGACGAGTTACAGTATTCCAAGAAATGAGAAGTTTTTGCTTTTTAATATTGTGTAATAATCGTGCATACTGTGAGTAAAATGAATAAAACTGGCAAAGGTCACGAGATCGTGATTGTGTTTGGTAGCTTATAGCCATATGCTTACTATCTGATTGATCGTGTGTAAAAATTTCAGCAAAGATATATATTATCAGAGTAAAAATGTTAATGAATAATTACATCTTCAACACATATTTGTTCTTTTTAAATTGGAATTTCTTACAAATCGGCAAGACATAATATTGAACAAAGGCATTATATTCATAGTGAGCGTTCATGACCTTCGGTCTAAAATATAAGAACAAATGGATTATTTCCATTGCATAGATTTTATGGTACAAACTGACATGATAATTATGTTTGTTGAAATGTAGTCAAACCAATATTTCTTTTGTCTGGAGTTTCTGAAAAGACATTTTCCTCAATGCTTTTAACTAATAAAATATCAATTAAAGCATTCCTGCGTATAATCATTCTTTTTAAAAACAAAGATACCATTTACAATTCCAATATCTCAGTAGACTGTAACTAGATTTTTTTGTTATTGTGGATTAGTGGTTTTATTATTAAGAAGTTGTGTCCCTAATGTAGCAGTAACTGATAAAATCACTCTCCCACATGTAGAAACATCACTTAGATCTGTCTGTGTCCAATTACAGATATCTAAGAGATACATGGACACAATAACATTATAGCAACAAAAAAGTGTACCGTTTACCCGCTCGTTAGAGGGGCTCGTGTTTTCCGTAGTTTTGTGGGTTCAGAGTTAAGGGGCACTGTGAAGTTGAGTTGTTTGTGATGACTTTACACTAGGTCCTGTGTTATTCATGTCTTGTGTTTGTTTGTTGCCAGTGCTGTAAAGGGTGATTTCTTTTGCACGTTGGACAGGTACAACTTCAAAAGGAATGAAATACCCAGTATGGTGCTAAACCCCATTCAGATAAACTAATAGCTCGTTATAGTGCAAGAATCAACTTTGTTTTTGCACTCAAAACTAAAAAGAGAACAACACAAGTCATGTTTCGAATATAATGTTGTCAGTCATCCTGTCCAAGCTTTCAATTCCATCACCACTATAACAGTTTTAACAAATCAGGGGTTGATAAATATCAATTTGGTTCAGGAGCGTGTAATCTGATTAATGGTTATCCACTTGTACACTCAGATTGCTCGCCACACCGTTTAATTATGTATATATACGAATTTGTTTATTTCTGCTTTATTTAGTGTAAGAAGATTCCCCTACTTTGCAACGGTTTATAATACGAAAAGGGTTTGGAAGTAAAGTCTTTACGAAATAGATATTTAATATTATGTATATTCTCGTGTTAGAAAGTAAAGTCAGTTGTTTTGCAGGAGATTATAGAAAACCACGGTTAAAAGCCGCTTTAAATGCATTACTAATGATAACTGCATATTTAAATTAACTCAAGTAGGCCCATTCTGTCACAGTGTAATCGGTTTCTACCATTTGCCTATGTATGTAATTTCATTGATTGGTTGAAATACTGAATGATCTTTAGGTCCAGAAAATTACCAAATTTAAGTGAAGTATATAGGAAAAATAGAGGGTATGAGTTAGTCTGAATAAATTTTAATATTGTCGTTGTCACCACCGTCGAACTGGGGCTCATATTGGAACGGGACAGTTCTCATGCGAATTGCTGGCAGTCTATCTGTTTCTGTTCCACCATTCGTATCAGCCCTTTGTTCGTTATTTTCATATTACCTCTATCATCAAATTAGCAATTTACATCACTTTATTGGCTATCTGAAGAAGAGTTCGTTATATAACATTCACTAAAGCTATCTGCCGCCATTTCGAATTTCCTGATGTAGCAATCATTCGTGTATCTCCGGTATGGAGTCGTCACAATCCACACCAGACTGTTCCGAATAGGGTTTCTCCAGCCTACATGTACGCCCAAGCTCAAATGACTTTGTGGTTCAGTAACTTTCAACCTGATTTAAAACGCATTTGGGAATACCTTTAAGGCTAGATGCTGCGTAAGGTTGTTAAAGCAAAGGATTTTGGGTCGTACTGTATGATTGGGAATACACTACATATTCTTTTTTGTTTTTATATTCAATCTAAACAGTCAGATAGAAAGTAGGTCGTGCGATAACTGAGTTGACTCTTAGACAGGTTTTATCTGCTGTAGTTTTAAACTGCTTTATTTTCCAACACACGCTAACAGGATACAGGATATGTTAAGCGGAATGTGAAATTTGTGACTATAGATCTTGACGGAAATTGAGTTCTGGTCATCTAAATCCAAGAACAGAGTTTAAATTATTTATTTTATAACTTGATCCACACAACGTCCACTACGACACAATACATCCTTTACATATACTTATTCCTCCAATGTAAACATTTTAGTACACCAATTCAGTTCCATGACAGTTTAATTATCTTTTCACCAAATTGCTATCTAGACAGCTGATATACACATATATGCATTCATATTAACGACAAGTTTACTGTGACATGGTTAAACCCCGTCCTTTTGTTTAATCAATCTAAGACACAAACAGAATATATCTAAATAATAGGAGTGAATGACATAGCAATATTCTGGTTCCTCGAGACAAGGTTTCTATATTGCCGTGAAGCAGAAAAAAAAGTATTCTTGTCTAATGGAACCAGAATCTCACTGAAGCACTCAATAATTTAACACTTTTATGATGCCGGAAATGACGTGTGGTATCATTAGGAACTGACGTAAAGGTGGCAATAAAATGGCGAGGTGGCAATACAATGGCGAGGTCATTATGAGTCCAGACTATTGCCGTTTGTCTAAGGCCAAGATGCCTTTCAACGGTGCTTATAGTTTACCAGTATATACAGCTTTGTTCGGAATGAGGCGTTTGTGGCAAAATGGAATTGTTTGATTGATGTTTAACGTCGTACTCAAAGGTATTTCACTGATATGACGACGGACACAAATATAGAACATCACAAACAAATCTGCTTCCCATTACTCTTTAGCTCTGCGAACACCAGGGCAACAGAAAGCAACCTCTTTTCTGGCCTCTTACGATCGACCGATGAAGCCGAGGGAGTATTCTGCAGGGCCACAGCAGCCCCCACCCGCTCCCTCATGGGGCGTAGCAAAATGGAGAAATTTGTCAGATTTCCATGGATATCTTCTTAGAGTTAAAAATAGATAAAGGGAAAAGATTTCCATTTAAGAAAATTTACCCATCTTGAATTAATTTGACTTTGTGTCGTAAATCGTTGCTAACTGCATCTTCTTTTGTAAAACGTAATAAAAGTATTTTTGCCCTATAGAGCAATCGTCCAAGTTTTTCAATTTGTCGGTAAAATTTTAAAATACTTAAAACAAAAGAAGGGATAAACAACTTACATGTTTACAATAGCGGTAAAAGTAGAAGTGTATTTGTTATGCGTATGATTCTTTTTTTTTTTATTACAAAGAACACAAAGGACTTTTTCTGTTCTATAAAATCATCCAGTATGACCACTACAAAGCTACGATATATTAACAATGGCTAGTTGTCTGGCCTTATCAGACAATGTTAATGTAGTGTACAAGAGATCCGGCTTCGTCTGGGTCATGGTCTCTTTTCTCGGAGTAAGATTTTAAATTGGGTAATGCTTTGGGCATTCTTCAGTGTCAGTTAAGACGAAAGAGATTGTTTAATAACGTTGGCCTATAAACGGAAATCATATCGCATCGAACGAGACAATATAATTGAAACTTTTCAATAGGTCTGTGTGATATAACATAGATATGTCGCATTTTATTTGTCATACATGTTAATTTAAGTGATATAATTTTCATGCTGTTTTTACTACTCTTGTTCAACCTCAAATCATACAATTTTTCCAGTAAAACATATACTTATGGCTGTTAAATTCATGGGACTATCTGAAAACAAATTTTTCAGCTGTTTTGTTCAATGTCAGTTTTTAGTCTAAGGTACCGTAATTTAGCAATTAACTATTTTTCGCAAGATAAGGAAAAAAACAGACAGGTGGATTTACCTGGATAAAGATGTACACTGTATGAGTTAAAATGACCATGACTTAATTGATTTCCATCCCATTGGCTTTGTTCTGACTATCCTTAGTAAAACACTCTGCTCCATCATAACTTAAACAACACTATCCTGATAACACTCAACACCATTCAATGTGTTTTACAATAGAACCAAACATGACAGACGAAACGAGGGAAACCATCAAACTCCCCTGTTTACACGAAAGTCCATAATTCCATTATTCGGGCTTACATTACAATAAAAACACTACAACTTACTCATCTTTGAAAGAGTTGATGCGTCCCTTCAAAGCCTCTTTCAAAACAAGTGTGCCTATATCGGATTGCCACTAATCGGAGCTTTACTTTTCATCCCTGAGAGCAAACTGCACACGGATTAAGATAGATTGAGCACACTGTGTACTTAGTAAAACAATTTTGTACATGAGATAGGAGAGGTTGCAAACCAATGCGAACACTGTTTTTAAATGTAATTAATAAACATGTTTTGCGTTACTTACAATGTATGGTTGTGTGTATGATTAAGCGATTATAGGCTTTACCCACATTTATTGTAGTAACACCAATGTTGTGCTTATCTTTTAGTACAATGGTGAGGAAACACTTCCCGAGCCAGATGGTCAATCACATATTTTATTATTAACTTATGTTTACCCACGCCCTACTTTTTTCTTACCCCAATCATATATTGCTTTACAGCCAACCACGAACTGTGATAAAATTGGTATTTATATAGATGGAAATGGTAAGCTCACAATGATATGTTTAAATATCCAATATGTACATACCCAAAATTAATAACTATACGATAACAAAGTGGGTTGTTAACGCATTAGTGAAAGGTTAAAGTGCAGCGATCACCGTGCAGTGATATGTGTGTGTTAGAATACACTTTTATACAAACTTCTTGCATCTACTGGTAGTCATTGACAAAGGTGTGAACGAGATCAATAATACCGAATTCACTAAAATAGCAGAGTTACAACTGCCACTTAAAAAGTGACAATTTACCCAGCTTGAATCAATTGGACATTTTGATAAAAAAAACATTTATAAACTCTGTCAAAAAAGAAACTTCACACTCATTAATTTCTAAATATTTTCTTGAAACTTAATACAAGAGATGTTATTATTATTATTAGAGGTATTATAAGAGGTAAATGCGTTGTCAAAGACATGACACACAGCCATTCCGACGTGCAAAAACATGCAGTTCGTGCGAGCATACATCAAGGATAAAGCATGTTTCCTTGTGTTCCTAGTCACCCGACCTTATGAGACACGTGTAATTGAGCCCACGTCAGAACAGTAGAGTAACATCTCGGGAAAACCAGTTCTTACAGTAAATTATCCGTTGATTTGCACTGCTACGACTGTCGAACATTCAACGTGAACGTGCCATTGGCATGCTGAATACAGGAACGTCGGTCACTGACGTTGCCAGGGTTATGGGGTGTAGTCAATGGACTATCCATGATCTTTGGACACGTCTTCAACAAACTGGCACCTCAGCAGACAGACCTCGTTCGGGTAGACCACGTGTGTCGACACATGCAGAAGACCGACAAATCGTATTACGTCATTTGCGTAATCAATTTTTCACTGCAACGTCCACTAGGAATGAATTGTTTAGAGGTCGTGGGAATGCCCAAACCATACGTAATCGCCTGCGCGTTGCTCGTCTCCATGCACGTCGGCCATATCATGTACCAATTTTAACACAGTTACACTGACGTTAACAGATTCTCTGGACACATCTGAGATAGACTCATTTTGCACTTCGCTGATGGGAGAGTTAGAGTTTGGACCAGACGCGGTGAACGGAACGCCTAGTGTTATGTGCAGAAAGTGGACCGTTTTTGGGGCGGTAGTGTTATGGTTTGGGGTGCCTTCAATGGCCCTACCCGAGCCGACAGATGTTTGTTCAAGGACACCTTACTGCTGCAGGATACGGAGATAAAGTGCTCATTCAAGAGATTTTGCCATTCATGGCAGCTCATGGCCCAGGTCTGACATTCCAACACGATAATATCAGACCTCATACAGCCAATTTAACGCAGAATGCTGGCATCAATGTCATGGAGTGGCTCTCAATGTCTCCCGACCTTAATCCCATAGAACATGTATGGGATGTGTTGGGCAGAAGACTCCATCTAGTAAGAAACCCTCCACAGAATTTGCAGGAACTTGGAGCCATCAAGTTATAGCTTACCATTTTTAGTCTCTTACATTTCCATAGCATTTCCGGTGGAACTGGTTACATTATGAACATGAGTTTTATGGTACACCATGATTGATGGGTACAAAATGGAATTAATGATTATTTAAAACCACTTTTCTTGTATGTTCAACTTATCGATATCCAAACGAGTGTGAAGTATCTTTTTTTGACTGAGTTTATTAGCAATGGCGGTAAAATAGTTGTGTATTTATTATGCTTTTTTTTTTCTTTTCTATTTTTCGTAAATATAACGTCTTTTCTGTTCTCTAAAAGTACCCAGTACCCAACTAAAGTACCGTGTATTAACAATAGCGAGTTGCCAGACTTTTTCAGATGGTTTTAATAAAGAGTATACAAGTGTTCTCTCCTTGTCTGAATCATAAAGATTTCAAACTGAGCACTGCTTCGGGCATTAATTACATCTCTCTTAAGCTCTCAGTGTCAGTTAAGCCAAGAGAGATTGTATGACATAAACTTTGACATATAAACGGAAATCATATCGCGTCCTCCCAGACAGTGCTATCAAAACTTTCCAGTGGGTCTCTGTGATATAGCTTGGATATATCGTACATTATTTGGCACACATGTTAATTGAACTGATAAGATTTACATGCGATTTTGCGCTTTTCTTTTTTAACCTCAAAGCGTAGAAATCGATATTCATCTCCGTTACTAAACTGCAGGTTAATTCGACCTGGCTTTAACAGATTTCATATTCTTATCATATTACCCATAATAAGCAACAGCTTCCGTCGTTAGTAATTTAAATTCATTGGAATACATTATAAATTAACCCATCATTTGCTCAATAGCTTTTACGATATTTATATTTTGTCTTGTTTGAGTGGCATTTAGAAGCTGGTGAATTAGTAAGACATGACGACTGATATGGATGTACAACTTCTGGATATAATTGGGTAGCGACGTTTCGATCTCGATGCTAAGACCGTTATCAAGCAATGGTTACAATCTCAACAAATATACTTTAAATAATAAAAGAACATTCTATAACTTGTTTAGAAAATTGACGTTATGGTTACGTTACATACATACATACATCCATATCAGTCGTCATGTCTTACTAATTCACCAGCTTCTAAATGCCACTCAAACAAGACAATATTCTTGAAAGAAATTGCATCAATCACGAATGCTCCGACGACCATTGCTACGATGCTTTCTCATGAGACTTCGTCCTAATTTTACACTGTGCATCGTCATCATTCAGCTAATTCATTCTCATGGAAGCAATTTTCATACGGGCAATTGTCAGAGGGAATATATTAATGAGCGATTGTTTGTAAGTGGACTTGGGTCTGTTTATGTCGAATTAAATAAAAACAATATATGAGCAGAAAAGTGTTTTGGTGTGTTTGATTGGGTATTAACGCCGTGTGTAATTCCAATCATAGGAACTACCAACAAAATCAAGACAGGATAGTCGCAGGCCGCAATACGAAGACAGATCGGCTTTATGTTGCTACAAGCCGGCACCAGCAGTCTGAATTATAATTTTTTTCAAACAAATACTTTAATTTTGACATTCAGCTAAAAACAGCAGGGTTGGGTTGTTCAAAGGTTAAGCCAGGCTTAAATTTGTAACGTCACAAAGAAATTCAGTTGTGACTTGACGTTGTACAACGTTGGTTTAAAGTTAATACACTTCTGAACAACTGGGCAACTAAAATACAGTCAAGCCATTTAAAATTCAGTCCAGACTGTTGTAATTCAGGCAAAACAATTATAATTCAGTCCAGACTGTTATAATTTAGCCAAAACAATTATAATTCACTCCAGACAGTTAAAATTCAGCCAAGACAATTCTAATTCAGTCCAGTCAGTTATAATACTGTCAATAAATTTAAAATTCAGTCCAGACAATTATAATTCAGTCCAGACAGTTATAATTCAACCAAAACAATTATAATTCAATCCAGACAGTTATAATTCAGCCCAAACAGTTAAAATAGTCCAGTCATTTAAAAGTCAGTCCAGAATGTTGTAATTTAGTCCAGACAGTTATAATTCAGCCAAAACAATTTATAATTCAGTCCAGGCAGTTATAATTCAGTCCAGACAATTATAATTCAGCCCAGTCAGTTATAATACAGTCAATACATTAAAAATCCAGTCAAGACAATTATAATTCAGTCCAGACAGTTATAATTCAGCCAAAACAATAATAATTCAATCCAGACAGTTATAATTTAGTTCAGACAACTAGAATTCAGTCCAGGCAGTTATAATTCAGTCAAGACAATTATAATTCAGCCCAGGCAGTTATAATACAGTCAATACATTGAAAATTCAGTCCAGACAATTATAATTCAGTCCAAATAATTATAAATCAGCTAAAACAATTACAATTCAATCCAGACAGTTATAATTTAGTTCAGAAAATTAAAATTCAAGCCAGACAAGTATAATTCAGCCAAAACAATTATAATTCAATCCAGACAGTTATAATTTAGTCCAGACAATTATAATTCAATCCAGACAGTTATAATTTAGCCCATATTGCTATAATTTAGTTAAGCAATTATTATTTAATTCAGACAATTATATTTTAGTCCAGACATTCATAATTCAGTCAAGGCAATTCGAATTGAGTGCATACAGTTATAATTTAGTCCAGACAGTTATAATTCAGTAAAAAAAATAACAAATAATTCAGTCAAAACAATTATAATTCAATCCAGACAGTTATAATTCAGTTCAGACAGTTATAATTCAATCAAGATTATAACTCAGTCAAGATATTTAAAATTCAGTCCTGACAGTTATAGTTCAGTCCAGACAGTTATAATTCAATCAAGACAATTATAATTCAATCAAGACAATCATAATTCAGTCAAGTCTAGACAGTTATAATTTAGCCCATATTGTTATAATTTAGTTAAGCAATTATAATTTAATTCAGACAGTCTTAATTTAGTCCAGACAAGCTCAAGTCGTTATAATGGCTTGGTATACCGAGTAAATTGTAGAAAATTCTCCATGTCCCTTGTCCATGTCCCTTTTACGGCTCCGTTTATTTCATAAGACCACCATTAATTTGCCATAAGCCGTAATGTTGACGTTTGGCCCCACAGCTCCCTCCCAAACTTTCGTTGAGCGAAAACCCCGGGCAGTTTTGAGTTAAAATCTTGACAGGGGATGACCGTCAACATTTGAGTTACAGAGCCTGGACGGTTATAGGTGTTGTCAAGCTACCTTCAGAATGTAAACAACAACCGAATCACCCCTCCATCAAATGGTGATAAATACATCAAATGTGATCTATTTGGCTATAATATTACCCTGGCCAGAAACCCCCACTCAATTACTTCACATTAATACCGAACACACCACCAAATACAAATTTCCAAGACCACAACAAATAAAACAAGACAACACACTAATTTTTTTAAGAAATATATTCGAGGCTAACAAAACGCAAGTAAATGATGGTGGTCTTACGCCAGGCAATAAGCCGCATGATTCATTGGCACCATTATACGATACCCCGTGTTTTTATCCTGTCTGTGGTAAAAAAAAAAACACATACAAAAAAACTATAAGCCTACTTGGTGATTACCGTGAAATGCATTTAGTATTGGTGATAACGGACATCCATAGTAACTGTACCCAAAGCAGATATACAGCCCGCTTGTTTATTACCTCAAGATAACGAGGACCACGTGTTGGCTGTGGTTGTATTTGATGAATAATATAGGGCTGACAAAGAGGCTGAGTGTTTTTGGTGTGTGTATATATGTGACTGGAATTAACTGCATCTGCATGTTATATGGGCTACGTGAGAGTCGTAAACGAAAGATTACGACTGAAATTCACTGTATCTGATTGTTATATAGGTTACGTGAGAGTCGTTTATATGTAGAAGATTACGAAGTTCGATGTTATTATACGAGCAACTTTTACACACACTGACAGAATGTTGTGAGACAAAGCTTCGCGTTGTTCACATATCCGCTACATATGCTACACATGTACGTCATAATGGTCATTATTTATCACGTTGGATTTAGATAACCACGTAATACTTGATCTACCGTAGCTACAGAGTTTAAACGTTGCAATTTATATAAATTTTTGCGCAACATCGGAATTCGGAATTAAATAGTCTACCGGCTTAATACAGTTTTAATATCCCCACTCGCGGTATGGAATAAATTGTATATGAGTTTACAAGGTATATATACATGCCTAAAAATACAATGTAATGGCTCTGGAGGAGCGAGAAATGGCGGGATGGCAACATATACTTGATCCGTGTTTCTGTACTTTTAACAAAAATAAGTGGGGTCTTCCCATAATGTTTTGCACGCGGCGAAATCTCGCGAGAGTTGCCGAGATGTGACGAGATTTGAAATGAAATTATATTGTGCACACTAACTATCTCTTAACCAGGGTCCACTGTATGGTAGATATATGCATCTAGATCCATGGGGTGGAGGGTGTGGGCAAAATAAGCAAATACAATAAAATTGAGGTCCCATGTCCCTTGATGAGGATTATACAAATGAAACAGAATGCTGTGTATTAAAGACAATAGCGCCATTTGTTAATTAAATGTCATCTTTGCAACCACATATTTTTAATGAACATAGAATGAGAGAAACCATTTTTGAAACTAATAATGGAATGTAGGAAGATATACTTTAGACAATGCTAGGGATCGTTTCGCAAGACTATCTGCCTGTTCGTTGTCAGGAATGGTGTTGTGTTCCGGAGTTTATTCGAATAAAACGTGGAAAACATTCATAGAACAATTAGGTATGGGAAAATATAGTGCCATATGAAAGAGGAGAAGGGTGGGACCGATTAAAATATTAATTACAGCTTAGAGAGTACCAAGAGAGACAGAGACAATAACGGATCTAAAAAGTTTAACATTTAATTCAGCTTAAGGCTACTTTAATAGCCTCCGTGGCGGAGTGGTCTAGAGCGTACGCTCTAGTGAGTGTATGCCTCTGGCCCACATAACCCTTCACCTCTGGGGTCGCAGGTTCGATTCCGCGGAGCGAATGTGGTTTGGTATGCCACCATCCAGCGGAAGGTCGTGGGTTTTCTGGGCTCATTTACTACCCAGTTTTCCTCCCACAATAATGCTGGCCAATGATCTGTAATTGGGATTTAATCCTGTTGATCTAACTACGGATGAATGAATAAATAAATAAATAAAATAAATAGCACATATAGTTTACCGTTACAATCAGATACACTGTCGGAAATGCTTTTAAAGGCTGAATACTTCAGTTCCGGGACACAGAACGACACACAGATTCTAATAGAACCTGGACACTTGGAAACTTGTATATAGACTTTTAATCATTCCAGTGGGATGAAATGCGATCGAGTGAACGAACATAGGGTAACACTATTGCAGGGATTTAATCTTAAACTGAAGTTGTGTAGATATATAAGATGAAATTAGGTCCATGATGGGTTTCATGACAGATCAAACTAATAGAATGATCTGAAAATAAATTTTGGCAACAAACGCTGAAATGAATGCGTATGGAGATGCAAAAAAACAAAGCGCCATAAAAGGAACGTTGTATCACAGAAGATCATTGGCCTTGACTTGGTCCTTCTCGCTGTGATGCTCTGTAGCTCAGTCGGTTAAAGCACTGGCTGACCAGAGACACGAGTTCGAATCCCGGCGGGGGAAAGCAGATTTTATTTATCTACAAAGAAGATATATATATTTCAAGGACCAGATTATCAGAATAACCCAAACAATAAAACGCATTTCTGGGGAATTTTTCGAACACTTTGGTGTGATGATACAGTGCAGTGCTTCCAGTAGAGAAATATTGGCCGCCATTATTTGATTGAAAATCTGTGGCTGGTAAATACATAAATACATTTAACTTTCTGGAGGGATAGAATGGTCATTTCGGTCCTGTGTCATATCAGGGATCAAATTTCAAAATGTCAATGCTTGATTTAGCTATTCTATATCTTGGTTTGGACACGCCTCGTTTGTCCTGCTAGGTTTGAACTGCGAATATACGACTGGCTCTTGGGCGATTAACCATGGACTGGGCATATCGTGTCACCATTTATCCAGCCAGATCAGTCGTAATTTATGATGACAAACGCAAAATCAGTGGTGTGTCACGGAGAAAACAGCTTACAAACCTGAGGTCAGCACTAAGGGACAAATGTTCCTATGATATATAGACGTTATCGGGCTCGGAATGCATATCTACCCATATTCGCTATGTTGATAGTATTCCAATAAGTGGGCCAGATAAAACATGGACTTAGGTTTAACCTACTGGCTTTATAAGGGATATACGTAAGGAGGAGTGTGGCGAATCGAACACCTGTGTAATACCCTTCTAAAGTACGATCGCCAAGCTGCTCAGAACAGGCCATCGTTACACAAGATGTGATTAATTGTAGCTCTCAAGCTGATTGATAAATTGACGCAATCAATTATCTTTATACCCATTATCGGATTAGGGAAAAAGTGGGCACGGACTTTTGATCAAACAAGCTGACACTTTGGCAAACTCGCATTTATCAAAGATAGCTCTTCAGGGTTTTCAAAAAAGCTGTCTTTGGATTGACCGCGTAGAGTTGATGTCTTGACAGAACCCGAGAAGCGATAGATGTTTTGTGATATTAGATCCACTTTGCTCTGAGCTATGTTCTATGTATGAGCAGTGACAGAGCTATACGTATTCAGAAACACGGCTGGTACAGGATATTATTTGTGCGGCAAGAAGGTACTCAACGAAATAGATTCGCATATTTTGTATAGCGTACAACATTTAAACGATCCTTTAATTTTAACTCATCTATTTCTTCCACCAAATAGATTAACACAGTCTGAGTTAAGGCTAATATATGTAAAGGAATATAGAGTAGACTAATTTCAAAGACTGTACTTAGACTGTTGCCAAAAATAGAGCTCAAGTTTTGTGTAAAACTTCTAATATAGAGTACCGTACCATGGCATGATGTCGGGCTGCGAAAGATATATATATATATATATATATATATATATAAGCTCGAGCGGACATAAACAAGTAGCACTTGGCTAACACATCTTACAGGCAGCACTGTACTTAATATACGTTTAGTGACTTAATACAGGCGCTCCACAGAGAATTGGAGAAGGCATTATTATACTCTCCTGTATATACTGGCCTAATTGTTCAGGTCAGTGGTCATAAACAGACCCGAT
Organism: Mopalia muscosa; assembly: GCA_031763545.1. NCBI lineage: Eukaryota > Metazoa > Mollusca > Polyplacophora > Chitonida > Mopaliidae > Mopalia > Mopalia muscosa. Next base: position 2,441 of record JARFOD010083797.1, on the reverse strand, counting down.
TCTTCTCTACAGTAGTCAAGAGAAAGATTTTTAAAAATCAAAAATAGAGGTTTAAGTACTAGTGTGTTAAACAAACAGGAAGCTCTTTTTGTAAAGTATAGTAAAGCACACGTGAGTACATAACTACGTGGGAACATAATTGTGTAAATGACTATTATTTTGTTCATTCAGCAGAGGGAGCTGCATTTGTAAAGACAACCAGCTAACCGTTAAATATATTGCTCTGGCTTGTTTTTGCAAACACGTGGATAGTGAGATAACATAAACCGTGACCAGAGCGACCCGGAGGTATATCGAGCAGATATCAGACAGGAATCTGTAGCTGGTGGGCAGAGTGAGTTGAGTTGAGCCGGCTTCCAGTCATGTGCGATAGACGGTAAGGCAGTCTATCGGGATAAAGTCGCTGTCATGCGATTACGCTTCCGCTATCTTTCCTTCGCTCTCATTTCTTTGGTTAGTTTCTCCGTCGTTCTCTTCTTGTTTTCCTCTGTTGGTGGACTGAGTCTTTTTATTGGGAACAGGAGAGTGATTCCGATCAGAGCACGGCCGAAAATACAATATGACGAAGTGCAATTTAACGAAGGCAGACGTAGCATTTATAGCAATGTTGTTGAAAATGGAAACTCGTCATCAGTCGAAGTGCTTTATAGCAATAATTCCCAGGAAGCAATCGAAAACAATCGGGTACTGGTCACCGCGGAAGAGTTTCGACAAAACCCTGGAGTTCGGACAGGAAACCCTCTCATTGACGACTATGGTAAAAACGACATGGGCCGTGCCGGGGAAAATGGTCGAGGACTCACATTTACCGGGAAAGAGAAAAAAATTGTGGAGACACATATGAATGGGCTACGCATAAATGTATTAGCCAGTGATATCATTCCATTGAATAGGATTGTACCAGATTCTAGACCGAATGGGTAAGTATAATATTTTTGTCAATGTTCTGCCCATTACGTATATATATATATATTCTGTCGTGGCATCCCGTGAGAGCTATTAAAATCTTTGACTGGCGCTCACTCTAAGTCTGTGGTATATTTGGTTTATGAATGATATTAATTGGGTCGCGAATTTTAACCACATCTGTTTAATACAGCTTTGAAGGTTTGAATAGAAAGGCCATAATCCACTCTTCGTGAAATAACTTTTTCTAAATTCCTATCGACCAGATAGAAGTTATGTATTTAGTGGTTTACCCAGTACAATGTTTTCATGTGGCTCTATTTGTGCCTGGTATTGTGGGTTGTTTTTTTTTGCGTATAAAGTAGGCCTACACTCACCAGCCTGGTAATATTAAGTGAGTTTCTATGCTAACTAGTGTATGTATATGTTGTTAGGCGCCGATAGCCAAACAGGGACAATTTTGATTAAATCCAATATTATACTTTTATTTTATTTTGACTCGCATGTCAGAGTTCATTACCAATGGTTCGGCTAGAGTTCTGTATCTCATTATATAAATTATAAGTTATAATCCCTCATATTATTTAGTCTGATTTATTCTTGTTCGGCCCATGGACTCCGAAGTCAGCGAGTTATCGTCTGCAGCTATATTCCCACTGACAAATAGTCTATCTTGAATTGAAAATTCTAATTCTATAGCGACGTCTGAAATAGGCTTGTAATATCAAATGATTGCGACGGCTAAAACACATCTGACACTCGCTAATATATTAAAATATATTATATTAATCGAGATTTATACCGCCAGAAACTTGACATGATGTTACATTATTGCCCGTACATATTATTTCAAATAGATCAAGAGATTGTACATATAATATCAACAGCACATTATTTGCGGACACATATAGGACATGACAAGGTAGATAAGCAGGAGTAGGTATGGTTACAAACTAAGTATGAGATGTGGGATGGTACAGAGCATACACCAACATACATAAAAATATACAAGTCTGTATATAAAACATGTGTCATTTATATATGCAAGATAATATGATCTGCCTGAGCTTAGAAGGAAATCTGATAAAACTTTAAAAAATCTTTGACCTTTTTGCAGAAGGTGGATTTAAAATATTATCAAGGGACATGGTGGATTTAAAATATTATCAAGGGACATACGATAGATACCTAAATACTGAATTTTTACAAACATATTTTGACATAGAGCATTATGTCTTTGACAATGTAGTAAAAAGTGGTCAATAGTATCGGCTACATCACAGGTGTCACATGTACCATCATGGTACTGATTAATTGTAAATAAGTATGAGTTTACAGGGAAGTGATTGGATAGGAGTTGGTAAATTAACTGTACAAAATTGGGCCACTTGACCCAGTCGTTGACAGCGAAAACAGCGGATATATTGTGGTATGTAAAGTTTAATTTTAAATCATTGAAAACCGAGATAGATTTCAGAAGGAAGACTGTCAGAGTTAAAAGTTAACAAAACAGAAGTGGTTGGAATTTTGTCTCT